>SKCR01010967.1:0-70288 GCA_019454045.1 Zanthoxylum bungeanum | reverse complement strand
AGCCCGAAAGTTTTTGCGGACACATTCGTATTTTGAATCGAGTGATATCCGCAAATCACATCGCGATATCTCATTACTTAATACGAATAGATGGTGGATGTATCTAGTCACCTTTGAGGGATGATACATTGTCTCTAATCTCAAAGTGTGGTAATGATGGCAAATGATGGATTCATTTTGGAGGGAAAGCCATGCACGATTTTGAAGGATTTTTTGCATTAAAAAATTCTTTTGGTATTAGATATCATATCACTTTTCATTTCCTTTGTCTCTCACGGTTTTTGGCATGCAAAGGGAACAAAATTAAAAGTGAAACACTCTCATCTTCTTTCTCTCTTGCTCACGCCGTGAGCTGCACATACAAAGGCAGAAAATTGTTTTCTCATTCTCCATTTTTGCTAGCACAAGCAAGGAACAAAAGAGGTGATAGGGAAACGCATTTGGAGCTTGGAATACTCAAAGATTTGAAGCTTCTCTCCATCTTCTTGCTTGGCCGAAACTTCATCCTTGGAGGCTCAAGGATCCTCATCACCATTTTCGTCACATAGCTTTGTAAGTATGTTTCCGCCATCCTTCAAGCTTTGCATGTATGTTTATTGTATTTCTATTGCTTAATCTTTCCTTGGGACTAATTATAGTAACCAACAGGTTTATTCCCGAACCGTTACTTATAGGTTGGTGGTAGACTGGTCATCCCCGGACATGGTTTAACTTTCTATGCTTCACTGCTCACAGTAGGCCAAGGTAGATCATGTGATGTGGCGTTCCGTACTGACATACTATATTATCCTTTTTTTCGACATAGTCCCAATATTTATGCATATTCTTGCCCTCAAAGGATGCCCAGTGTTGAAACCAAAGAACCTTCAAAGTACTCGATGCAACTCAAATCCGAGCGTTTGAATAAATGATCTGAACCAGACTCAATATGTGTGTGTACCCAGGTTCTTTTAAAGCTTGATACTTAGGTAAGCCAACTCAATGATTTTGTTTTAAAGAATGGGATCGATGGGTCAAACCAACCTAGTGTCTCGATTATGCTCCGTAATTGCTTTTCTGCGCTCAATGTGGTATGGTTTTCTTTTTCTTTGCTTTCGTCTCATTTTTTTAACACACCTACCTTTTAAGGTAGAATTTCTCCTCATGGTGGTCCTAATACTCGCCCATAGGTAGCTTCACGCTTATTGGTTATAGGTGGTTTATATTTTTTTTTTCTTTAGAGACTTTTCTTTTGTTTTCATCCATACCACACATCGTAACTCAAGCAAGTCAGGATAGATATCTATGCGAATGTTTATTCATCGATCCGCAATCTCTTCAACTAGTCACATTGCCGACTACTCAGGCTTTCATTGCTAAGATCCTATAGTTAAGTGCTCGCGAGTCTAGCGGAGATCAACTACTCAAAATATCAGGTGAGAGTTCATCACGAGCTTATCATTTCTAAGGTTTCACCCTAAAGCAAACAATTTCATCATCGGACTTATGCCTAACCATTAAGGACTTTTTTTTAACTCCACTGGAATTTTTCCTTTCATCTGCTGATAGTGTCGGCCTCGACCCTAGTATTCATTCCCGAAAACTACTGGTAATGTGGGCCTCGACCCTGGGATTCATTCCCGAAACTGCGGATAGCGTGGGCCTCAACCCTGGGACTTATTCCTGAAACTGCTGATAATGTGTTGCTACTTTCGGCTTGCTTGTATTTGCCATTTTCCTTCTTTTCTTCGAAACCTGCGAACACAAAACAAAAAATTGCAAGTATGTGACGTGTATGCATGCATGCATGGATGTGTTTTCTATTCCGCCGGGTTAGGCTTTCGGCCAGTTCTTCCGGTGATCGCTTGGTTTTCTCTTCCTCAGGCAAAATATTACTTCAACCAGTCCACGTTGATAGGCTCAATGAACTCGTTCCTTCTAAATCTGACAGTCTCACTGCCCCGTTCCCCATCACTTTCTTGACTATATAGGGTCATTCCCAGTTGGGTCTCAACTTTCCTCTCGGGTCCATCGTCAACGGCTTTGACTGTTTGAGTATTAGATCACCTTATCTGATCTTGGTAGTACGCACCTTCTTGTTGAATGCTCCAGCCATCCTCTTCTTATATAACTGCATATGGTGTAAGGACTTCATTCTCTTCTCATCTAGTAATGTTAACTGTTCGAATCTCTGCGAGGCCCACTCTTGTTCGGGTAGTTCAGCCTCTGCTAGTACCCGCATTAACTGTATCTCAATTTCCACCAGTAATACTATTTTCATTATGTAGACCACAGAATAAGGTGTGGCTCCCGTTTTCGTTCTCACAGAAGTTATGTACCCCTACAGGGTGTATGGCAGTTTGTCCTCCCAATCTTTGTAACTTTCCCTTATCTTGGATAGTATCTTCTTTATCGTCTTATTGGCTGCCTCGACTGCCCCATTTGCTTGTGGTCTATAAGGTGGCGACTTGTGATATCCTATCCCATACCACTGTAGCATCGCCTTCATTTCTCCTTGAAATTGGACTCCATTGTCTGTTACCACGTGATGTGGCATTCCGTATTGACATACGGTGTTCCGGGATATAAACTTCACCATCTGCTTTGTTTTCACGTTACAAAATGACTCGCCTTCTACCCATTTCGAAAAGTAGTCTACCACCACTACTATGAAACGATTTCCATTTGACGCGTGCAGTCGAATTTCTCTGATCATGTCAATTCTCCATGCTGAGAAAGGCCACGGCTCTGATAGCCCATGTAAATCCATGTGCGGTAAATGGTTCAAGTTACCGTGTGCTTGAAAATCGTGACAACCAGCTTCGCGCAGTCAGCTTCCATGGTCGACCGGTAGAAACCTTGTCTCACTACCTTACGAGACAAGTTCAATCCGTTCTTGTGCGGTCAATATACTTCGACGTGTACTTCTTCCATCGCTTTCTGAGCCTCTTCATTTCTTAAGCACTTCAGTTGGATGCCATTGGCTTGTCTCTTGTAAAGTTCTCACTTCAAACTCACATACTGGGAGGCCAACTTCTAAATGGCTATCCTGTCATTCCTATCGTCTTCTTACGGGAATTCCCCGCATTCCAAGTATTGCTGAATATCGTAGTACCAAGGTTTTCCATCATCGACTTCTACTTCCAAGATCTTTCTATCTCGTAACTGGGCCTGCTTACTGTCGTCAACACTAGAGGTCTCATCACCAATTTCTCCGGGTTCTCCCAAGTCGCGGCTAGGGTTGCCAACGCGTCTGCCAATTGTAATGAAAGGATTTATGCAATAGTATAACCAAGTCTTATGAAACACATACAAGATAATTTAATCAACACCCAAGTTTGCACACCCATAAAAGTAAATAAAATAAAAAAATGGGCGCATAATTCCATAAACTTATCAAATAAAGAAATGCAAAAATATAACTAAATAATAACGAAAAAAAGCGTCAATAATAAAGTGAGATGATTAAGTATGTAATGCAAAAGAAATTACCAAAGAAGCAAACATGCATGAAATATTAGGAAGAGAAGTCGATTCACTGCATGCACATTCATGTAGCCTTCAGAAACGCATTCAAACGGTAAACATAATGTATGCGTTCGAGTAGCGTTTGGAAACACGTTCGAATGGTAAATAGAATGCATGCATTCGAGTAGCGTTTGGTAACATGTTCGAACGGTAAACAGAATGTATGCGTTCGAGTAGTGTTTATAAATTTGTTCGAACGATAAACAGAATGTATGCGTTCATATAGCGTTCGGAAGTACGTTCGAACAAAAATGAGGTAGAATACATGCGTTCGTGTAGCGTTTGAGAACGCGTTCGAACGAGATTACCAAAGTGGTATCTAAAATGACATAAATGCATGCGCGAGTGTTTTTTAAGCAGTACGTGGAGTTATATCCCAAGTACAGACCGCACTACCGTCCATTTAGATTCGGGTACATAATTTATGTCTGGGTTTCCATCCGATATACCTCTAGAGGCAACACTCAAGCATTAACACAGCATGAATGCGAAGTGAAAAATGAAAAATGACAACCAAAAAGGCGAATAACAAGATCAACAGAAGAAGGGTTTGACCAAGAGCTTTGGCCAACGTCCATTTGGGATCTTGTATACCCGGCGCGGCAAAACATTGTGGTAAAGGTAGCCTTTAGGTATTTCCCTCAATTGAATGACCTTTAATCCAACGCGATTAGCTCATGCGCACCAAATGACGACGTAAAAGTAAACAGATGGAATAACATACAGAAAGTGAATGACAGAATAATAAAATAGAGTTTCTTTGATTTGTTGTCGTGAGTGTATGGCGCATTGATTTGTGATCGGTGAAGGGCTGAAATTTTATTATTCGGTGGGGGTGGTGTTTCAGTTGGTTTATTCGATTAGTTGGTCTTGTTTGAAGTCGGTGAGGGCTATGTATACGTGTTGATCGAGTGGGCTACTGATGTCTAGTCTAAGGGACTTTGTTTAAGGGTTTATTTTTTTTATTTGTGATCCATCAGTGGAGGGCTGTGAGAAGGGCTACGAGCAGTGTGTGTGGTCAGTGGCTTGCAAGGTGTCAATGTGGTGTATGTGTGGATTTCAGTTGGCCGAGAGAGATGAAGTGAGAGATTATGATTCTTTGTTTGCCTTTGTCGTGTGTGTTTTTTGAGAGAGAGATAAGAGATAGCTAGGTTTTCTTAGTGTTTTTGCCGAGAGTGTGTGAGAGAGAGAGAAGAGAGAACTAGGGTTTGTGTGTTACGTGAATGTGAGAAGAGAGAGGAGTTTTGGGTTTATATTTTTTGTTGTGAATGCCGTCAACGATAGTCTAGGGGGAGAGGACCTAGGGTTTGGAAAATGTCATCTTTTATAATGGTGCATGCTATGGTTTCCTTGTGTGTGCATGGCTTGAAAAGGGAACAAATCAAACAAATATATGGTTTATTCAATTAATTTATTTAAGGAAAGAATATTGTGTATTTTTGGTGGTGGAATATCTTTAATTTGGAAGGTGATTTATTTAGATTTTGGCATGTGTTAAATGTGATTTGAATAATTTGGATTGGATTTAGTGGGCCTTGGGCATATGGCTTGGATTTTATGGGCTAGGGCGTGTGGCTTGTGTGTGTATGTGGGCTTGGTGTGTGGCTTGGTGTGGGTTGCGGTTTTTTTTGGGGCCGAGGATAACATTTAAAATGGAGATCCATCGAGCAAACCCGAGACCAAACAAACGAATTAAATCTGAGGATGTACTTATTTTGAATTTTCCCTTCCGACGTCTGTTTCCCGCGACTTTCGTAACTTATCTGGTAGTGCCTCCATATGAGGATCATCATCGGGCTTTTATGCAAAAATGTGGTGCCTACAGTGGTGATGATGCAAGTGCTGACGTGTTGACGATGAGTGTCGGAAGCATAGTAACTGAGGCGCGTCGCGATACGAAATTCCAATTTTGTCATTTTTGTCTGTTTTTCGTTGTTTTAGCCCTAAGTTGATTCCATTGAGTCCCAACATTGTATTTATCTGCAAAACACAGAAAAACACATCAAAATATTCATAAAACCCGAGAAACTAAATAAAATATTAGGTCAAATTGGTGGTAAATAGTGATATATTTTCCGCTCATCACACCCCCAAACCTAACATTTTGCTAGTCCTCAAGCAAAACAAAGAAAATAAAATGAAATAACCAATTAAAACTAAATTAATCTAAGCCACTTTCGAAGGGATCACGGTTTCATTTAGCGTGTGCAACAAGCCTTTAAACCCCTAGGTGTCCCTAGTGGACGAGTTATAGTCTCGTGAGGGTTTACAGCGACGATAACCACAAACTTCAATTACATGCACATGCAATCACACATAAAAAAAGAAATAAATAAAATAAAATAAAAAAATATAATAGCTATATATACAATGTCTTGAGAGAATGTCTAGCAACAAAGTTAAAGGAATCTTCAAAATGCATACTACAACAAAAATCCTTTCCTCAGAACAAAGTATCTAAATCAGACTCTAAGTGTGTGTATGAATATTCTACAAACAGCTTCGATTCTAAGTTATTAACTAGGTGAATTTGTCTAAATTTTCATTAGTGAATGGGTCAAACCAACATGACTATATAAATTGTCTTGTCTACTACAATATTCGCAAAGTGTGGCATGTGATTTTTTTTTATATATAACATCTTCAATCCTTGTAGCGAGCTTTAAGCCAGTAACTCCCAAACCAGTTGGCTTTATAGCACTATGTGTTAAGAAACCCCTACAAACTTAATTACTCGATCTTAGATGTTAAAAGTTCTACCGTTTGAAGTAAACAATCTCTGCTTACTGAGGCAAGACGTCCGGTTACTAAGTAAGAACTTTATTTATTCTCTCTTTTTTTCATCATCATACCGCACATCATAAATAAATGTAGACAGAAACAGATTTTCAGGCAAATGATCATTCATCACCTCTGATTATTTCAACTAGTCAGTTTGTTAATTCCTTATTATCTAACTACTACAAAACTATTTTTTTAGTGTATATACGTCTGACCTAGATATTAGGCTCAAAGTCCAGGATAAAAGTGAAATTAGCATTTGTCTTTTTCCCAGAACATTTAACAAAGACAAACAATCTTTTCTTTTTTTAATTATTTTTTTATTATATATATTTTTTCTTTTTTTAATAAAACATCCAAAAACTAAAACACGCGAAACATGCAAGACACAAGACATGCAAGAAAGAAAAATATGCAGGAAAAATAACAGAGAAAACAAATGAAAATAAGCAACCTCACCCCAAAACCTAAACCTAGTATTGTCCCCAATGCGTTACAAAGCAAAACAAAGATAAGAGAACAATAGTATCGTGGTTTTTTTTACTTCTCAGCTTCGTCATTGTCCTCGTTGTCATCTCTTGGATAGGCTGGAATCTGATCATCACTCAATCCTTGATGGTGTGCCATTCGCAGAAGCAATTGAGCAATATAGTCGACCCGAGATTCCAACCGATCTACGCGTTATGATATGGAACAAGATCGCGATGGTCGTTGCGCTAGTTAAGGTTGCTGTTGTGGCTGTGCATGTGCTGATGAGGAAGAACCGGCCTATGCAGGCCTTTCTGCTCGAAGTTGTTGGATAATTCGAGTGGTCAATGCAGTGAGTGGCTACATCATGTCTTCACTATGGTCCATAGACACCCTAGCCAGTGTGCATAGGTTTGTAATTAAGCTGCGATACAGCAGGCCAGTTTGTGTGAAACATACTGCCCAAACTATATTGGTTGATATCAACCCACCCACATCAATGGGAAGTCCCTCTAGTAGATAATATAAAAGGGTCATTCGTACTTTTGTGATATTGGTAATGTGGGTGCCTAGCAGTAATGTACGGGTCAAGAAATGAAACCAAACCCTTGTATCTGTCATAAGATATCGTGAGCTCATCTTTAAATATTTCCCGCTGCTACTCATATCTCATACATCATTGGGGATGCAAAGTGTTTGTGTGAGATGAGTCATATCTATATGCTCTATCATTTCCGTATAATCATCTACTTTCATATTTGGCAACCCAAAATACCTATTAATTGTGGTTTTATCAAATGTTACATGTTGACCTCTAACGAACACCTGGTACGCCTGATGCTCGTAAGCATTGGCATAGAACTCACGGACAACTGGTATACAGGCTGGATTAGGTTGTTGGCAAAGCTTATACTAGTGCCTGGTGGCGATAATTCTATCTATCAGGGGAAACTGTCTGGGGTTAATGTCAAAACCGCTCTTCGGCAGAATTTCCCCTAATTTTCAAGATTTCCAAATTTTTCAACCTAGAATTTCTAACACTTTACAATTTATAAAATAACATTTGCCCCCAATTCTACGAATTTACCAATAGTCACTGCCAGAAACACACACCCAAAATAGCAAAAATGCAACTTTTTTATATTTTTTTTCACAAATTCGCACAGCAAAAAAAAAATTGAAGATTAAAGGGTACAAGATACCCAAAATGGCGAGCTTGAATCCCCAAATCCGAGTGGTTCATGCGCTAATGGAGGATGGGTGAGTTAGGGAAGTGATTTGGTAGTAGATTTGAGTGTTTGGTTGAGGGAGAAAATGAAGAAAATGACGGAAAATTGAGAGAAAATGACAGAATGTGAAAAAACGTGTGAAGGTTTGAGAGAAAAAAGGATAGAAAATGAGAATGGAGGTTAATAAAATTGAAGAAGATGATGAATAAGCCGGGAGGTATTTGTGAAAAGTGATGTGTGGGTTGCTGCTTCTAGATCTAGAATCGCATTCGCAATGTGACACGACGCCCTAAAAATGGGGGTTCACGTGTTTAGGTTAGCGTGTCGCGATAAATGGGGTTTTATGAGTTACGACGCAGGTTTTTTTTTCACAAAATCGAGTCATTTGACGAATATATCTACTAGGACGCGTATCAAGAGTTGACTCCTTACTCCACCGTCTCTATGGAATTGAATTTCTAACTTCGTGATTTTGTCAAACTTTATTTCGTGATAACCCCGTTTTTACTGGCTTGCTCTGCTTTAAGTGCTATGTCTATGTTTTTCCATGCAAAAATAACACACAAAATTAAAATCTCTACAACATGTATACACAAAATACAAAAATATAAATTTAAATAAAAATAAAAAAAAAAATGCATGGGTTGCCTCCCTACTAGCACTAAATTTATCGTCTTCAGCCAGACGTGACTTAAGGCCATCTGTCAATGAGGCTTCAATGTGGTTTTGGACCGCCGATTGAGGGCTATCCCATGAGCATTGCTTTTGAAGGGTCTTTTCCAACAGTGAGGTAGCAAAAAGAATTTTTCTCATTATGTGCTTGTGCCACCTTTTTAAACTTTGTTGCTCCAGTGGTTTGCAAAATGAAAATAAATCAGGGGGTCTCATATGGTGCTTGACTTTGAATGGTTGTTCCATTCTGTCAAGCTTCTGGGCGGGGTCCTCGTTGTGTACTCCCCAATACAGTGATGTTTCTCCTAAAGTCATGAGATTTTCAATATGGCCAGAATTTGCTAGTCCATTTGTCCATAATCTTGCTCCACTATTTCTTCACAGGTGTATTTTGGCATTTTTTCTCGTTCAGTTCTTCATCAAACATATGTGCAATGAATGCTCCAAGATCTTCATTTGTTGGTATGGTTGGTAAAGACTACTCTACTACTTGTTCCTCCTCAGATATGTAATAAGAGACTAGAGAATTATCCATATTAACATGAAACTCTGCTTGTTCGGGCTCCTAAACTGCTACCTCTGATTCTTGATACTGCTCAGCCTCTTATTCTTTTAAGGTGTCATCGTGAAATCTTTGGTACTCGAAGGTTTCGTCAGTGTCATCTAAAATTTCTTCGTGAGGTTTATAGCTCTGGTTTTCAATTAATTATCTCGCTTGATCTGTTATTCTTGGTATAATTGATGTCTGTCTCTGAAAGGTTTCATTAAATTCAGCTTCCCATTTATTGACCTTGTCAACCATCTTTTTGTTTTGTGCCTCGAGCATGTCAATCAACCATTCTTCCGATGATGGTTCTGGTTCTTGATAGGTTGATGGTGGATAAGATGGACAATGTGGTTTACTGAAATATGATGGTTCTTCGTACCATGAAGGATTCTGAGAGTTCTGCCACCCTGAATTATAGTTGTACATGCAATGATCGCTAGGGTGCTTACCATCACATATCTCACACCTCTGAAATGATTGAGCAAATGTTGTGTTGATTGGCTCTGACATCCATGGATAATTATTGGGCTGAACAACAGGCCTCAGAAAACCGGACTGCTGCTCCCTAATTTGGGTGTATCTTCACCTCTTAAAGTTCGTAACGCTTCCATCGCCAAATAGTGATCCATTTTTCCAACTAAAAATAAAAGAAAAATAAAAATTGCGAATAAAAGTAAAGAAAATTATATACAAGTAAAATAGATAGTTTCAAAATTAATAAAGCAAGAAAAATAAGTACCTGGCAACGACGTTAAAAACTTGATTGGTGGTAAACACACACGTAAGGCAAGCGCATGTATCGCTCAAGTAGTATAAAAATATCAATCTCACGATGACTTAATTTCTACTATTGTTATTAATTATTGAATCTATTTATTTACATGTATCTAATTAGGGTGAGACGGGAATGATTGCTGATTGGTTGGTTGAATGTGGATTTGCTAAATAAATAAAAATACAAAATAAAACAAAGGAAATTAATAATAAAGAAAATAAACATCTAAGGTTGTGATTCCACATAATATTATTCTAATTATGAATTGATTCTCTTATACATGTTAATAAATTAGTTTGTTAACTTGGAACACGAAGATATGCAAAAGCCTCTGTCGATGGTCAGGTGCAAACACCCAAAGTATCCCAATTAATCATATGTCTATGTTAACCAAGTTTCCTGAATTCATTAAGATTATGTTCTAATTGTGGCTACCCCCGCCCGACAGGTATATGTCTATCCTGGAAGGAAATCTACATAAGGGATATCTGATCTTAGGTGAGATCGTGAGCTATTGAATCTAAGGCTAAAACCTAAAATCATTTTTCCAAGTTCATTTTAAGTTTACCATATCAATCTTATTAGTGGCCAATAAATAAGAAGCATTAAGTTTAAGATTCAATAAACAAGCCTAATGTATTACCAATAATATAATGAAAATCAATAATTAAACTCGTGAATATTGTGTTTCATCACTTCCTTAGATTAAAAATAAAATACTGGGGTTAGAGGATACACCTTTACTATTTCTAATTTAGAAATTTCCCTTATTATAATATATAAATTTGCATGATATTACCAACCGACCATATAGGCGGTATCATGATTTAGTCATGTTATAATTAATTCCAACCGACCATAAATGCGGTATCCTAAGTCCAATTGACCATAAAGGCGGTATCCAATTAAGTCAAGTTTTAAGATAATTTATATATTATAATTTAAGGGAGATTATCTAAATAATCATAATAAAAGTTTCACCATTCCCCTAGCAGAAATTAGAAATATAAAGTAAATAAACTACTATTACTAGTATAAATAAAAATACATAATTAAAAATATAAAAATTAAACACACAAGATACAATCCTTAGATGCTTATTAAGAACCTTAAGGAAAGTATGAATTTGGAAAATGAAATCAGCTTCAATTTATAGGCAAACTTCGGCCTTGCGCGTGGCAACACGTGAAGCTTGCATGTCGTGACGCGCCATTGATTCATGATATGTGTACGTGACTTTGACGAGATGATGACACCTGGCATGCGGCTATCGGTAGCTGAATTATTAGCTCAGCATCACGATACGTGAAGTCTTAGCGTCGCGATGCTGACGTCATTCTAACGCAAGGAATGACGCGTGTCGGCAGACTAAATTATTATGCTAGCATCATGATGACATGGCGATGACGCAAGTGCTGAGGCGCGTCGTGACACAGAGAGTGTGCGCGTCGCGACGTAAAATTCCAATTTTGCCATTTTTGTCTATTTTTCGCTGTTTTAGCACCAGGTTGATTCCATTGAATCCCAAAACTTTATTTATCTGTAAAACACACAAAAACACATCAAAACATTCATAAAACCCGATAAACCATACAAAATATTAGGTCAAAGGGGCGGTAAATAGTGATATATTGTCCACTTATCACTGGGCACTCAAAGCAATATTGAGCCCGACCTCGTGGATGTCTGCTACTCGTTTGGGCATATTCCTCTATGTTGACAATAATGAATTGTTATTAGCCATTTCTTTTAATAGATCCAATGTTTGGTTTTCCATTTTCCCATTAGTGCACCTCTCACAGCTCCATCCACTATGGACTTCATCATCCTATTAAGCCCATTGTATAATGCTTGTACCTACTTCTATTTGGTAAACTCGTGATGGGGCACTTCCATAACAGCTCCTTGTACTGCCCGAATAACGTTATATCATTTCTTAATTTTGTAGTCCATGTTGTGGGATAGTATTTTACGAGGAATTTTATTCTACAATTGCCCATGTCGTGATGGACCCCACAGGTAGTGAATTGAGCTATCCCTTAGCTCAATCCCTTATGGATTATGGAAACTCTCGCAACCGCGTTGCTTTATCTGCCCCTCGGTTGTAATTAAATATGCTACATACTTCCAGGAAGCTTCTAATGTTGGTATTTGGATATTCAAGTGCACCACCATCAAACTGCACCGACTATTGAATCATTTAAATGCATGTCTTGATATCACATGTGTTTATGGGCAAGGGTGGCAGGACGATACAAGAGATGAAAACGTCAACCACCTAGACTATCCTATCCATATGGTTTCGGTTTCTGATTGTTCATGTTGAATAGTGCCTCTTGGTCTTCTCGCATGTCCCTCCTCAACTGGCAAAAAGTTCTATCGATTTCTCGATCAAGCTGAAGGAGTTCATAGCTTCTACTTAGTCTCATATAATCATTCAAGAACCTTAATTAAAACTAAAACGATAGCTAATAATAAAAAAAATATTTAGATATTAAGTAAAATACATAATCCTAAAATTAATATTGAGGGTTAGAATAAGTCATTGGCAAATCCGCCAAAAACTTGATCGTGATTTTCACACATTACGTAAGCTCGCATATCGCTCAAGTAGTATAAAATTTCTCGATCCCTCAAGGAGTTATCAATTATGTTACTAATTATTAAGACTAACTAACTACGAGTATCTAATTGAAACTAAATATGAACTTTAAATTAAGTTTAAATTAAATAAGAACAAAAATTATGATAATTTTTTAAGGCAATCAATGAGAATGAGACATCTAAGGTTGTGAATCCACCGAATATTATTCTAAAGATGAATTAGTTTTCCTATACTCATCTGGCAACTTTACTTATTAACCTGGAACACTAAGATATCCATAAGCCTCTTTTGCTGGTCATGTGCAAATAATCAGAGTAAATTAATTAACTATATTTCTATGTCAACTAATTAACACAAAATTCATTATGATCAAGTTCCAATTATGGCTACACCTGCCCTACATGTATATTTATATCCTTTAGGGAAATCCCTAAGATGATACCGTGTGCTATTGAATCTAAGGCTAAACCTAAAATTCCTTTGTCAAGTTCAATTAAGTTTACAACATCAATCCCATTAGCGATCAGGCCATGAGACGCATTACGAAAAAAAATCAATATACAAGCCAAAATATCACACAAGATATAAGAAAAAATCAATTTATAAACTCAAAAATCAATATTATAGGTTTAGTTACTACAAATGCTCAAAAAATCTCCTCGTTGTTGAGTTTCTGTGTTGTGCTCGCTTTATGTGCTTTATGTTCTCTCAAAAATCTCTTTGGAGGCTTCGAAATTATGTTATGAGACTCTTTTTAGGTTTTGGGATGAGTTGTTGCTTATATATAAGGTCTAGGGGGTGTTTCCGACTTAAAAAATAAGTCCTAGACGAACTGCATACACACCCCGCATCATGATGCATGCGAGCACTCGTCGCAACACGTACTTTGCAACCATTGGTGTGTTGTGACGCGCCACACACTCTGCTCTTTACCAAGATTTACTTCATATGTGCGTCTCGACATGTAATCCAACATCAGGACGCACGTATTAACTTTTAATTTTCCCCAATTTACTCCGTGTTTTGTTGATTTTATCCCTTGTTGATTCCAATGAATCTCAATATCATTTTAACCTATAAAAAATTCTAAAACACATTAAAACGCTCATACAACTCGAGATAACTCATAAAACATCAAGTTAGAGGGTGCAAGCAAATATATACATATTGGTAGGTCATCACGAGCTAACACACACCTTTTTTTGTAGGTATGGTTTCAAGAGAAGTTAAAGCTCATTACTCCCCGTCGATCTCCATCTTTTCCTCCTACGATCCCCGACATCATCTAGCAAGTGTCATGGTGAAGAAGAACTTTTCTTATGTGGCATAGAGGGAGTGGTTGCAACAAGTATCTGACACAGAGATTTTCATGGTGTGATATTGGTGGCGTCTCAACAATGTCTTCATAGACTTCTCTGTCACCACATACCTCTCGTTGGTCTCTATACCAGCTCATTATACCTTCTAAGTATGCTTTATCTACAGTACAAGTGACCCCACACATTGGCCCTGAGAGGCGTACCTTCTAAGATAGCCCTATGTATTGTCACTTCCTGGATAATTTTTTGATTTAGGCTCAGTGGCGCATCTGGATTTTCACTGCTCCAGAGTCTTATAGTGCACCGAATAGACATGAATCCCCGACTTATTTTTTTATTTGGGTCCTGGATTGAAGAAGCAAAGAAGATGATTTATGTATGGTTAGCCTAATTTTTTTCTGTTAGGCAGAAAATTGCACTTCATAAATACTTTGAGCTTTATTTGAATGAAACATTAGTATTCTTTCTTAGTATATGTGTAAGTAAATTAATTATTTTGCTCTAGGGTACCCTGTCATTAACTAGCCCTTCTGGGTTTTCCAATTAACAATTTTCCATACTCACTTATCCCTAACTTTTGACTAAACCATTTCCGATTTAGTGGGATGTGCTTTAACTTTTACTTAAGTTGTCCTTGTGGATTTTTTTTGAACTAACTAACCAATTTTTTTTTTTTTTCTTTTTATGCAAAGTACTTATTCACCCTATCTATCTTGACGAGTTCTGTGAACTCATTCCCGCAAGTCAGATAGCTGAACTGGTATATTTTTAAGATCCCTATCTCAAATATGGCCCAACCAATGGGCCAAACATTCCTCTTGGGTCTATTGCTAGCGATCTTGACTATTTCAACACCAAGTCATATTCCTTAATCTTTCTAGATTGGAACCTTTTATTTAAGGCTCTAGCTATTCTCTTATGGTACAGTTGAGTGTGATACTGAGCTTTCACTCTCTTCTCGTCAAGTAGAGCTAGTTGTTCGAATCGTTTTTACAGCCCACTTCAGTACAGGTAGGCCTGCTTCCATCACAATTTGTATTGATTATACTTCAATCTCTCCTTGCAGTATGGCCTTCATTACATATACCAAAGAACAAGGTGTAGCTAATGTTGTTGTCTTAACAAAAGTCCTATACCCTATAATAAAAATGGCAACTTGTATGCCCAGTATTTGTAGGTCTTTGTTATTTTTGCCAGAATCTTCTCAAAGTCTTGTTGGCAGCTTCTACTACCTCATTGGCTTGTGGTTTGTATGGTGAAGACTTATAGTGCCCAATCTCGTACTTCTGCAACGTGGCTTTGGTTTCCCCTTGAAATTATACCCCATTGTCTGTTACCAAATAGTGTCACATTCCATATCGGTAGATGATACTCCGGGCTATTAACTTAGCTACCTACTTGGTTGTGACATTATGAAAGGATTAGACTTCTACCCACTTAGAGTAGTAGCCCAGGGCCACTACTACGAATCGATGCCAATTAGAAGCTTATGGCTTGCTTGCACCTTAACTATGTTCCATTAGATTATCATTTATACAAGTCCCTTGTTAGGCTTCTGACCTGAGAAACCAATTTATGGATTGCCATTCTGTCATTTTTGCAAGCCCCTTCAGGAAATTTCCAGTGATTTAAGAAGTTTTAGATGTCGTGGTACAAGGGCCTTCCGTAGTTGACCTCGATGTCTATAGTGTTCTTTTTTTCATAACTAGGCTTACTGGCCATGGTCAATACCAGGGGTTTCATTGTCAGCTTTTCCGAATTCTCCCAAGTTAAGGCCAAAGTAGCCAGCGTGTCTACCATTTATTTGTCTTTCATTGCCTAGTGTCGAAATATACAGTCCGGGACACTCTGCGTCAAACTTCTGAGACATAATAGATGTTGCTTAAATTTATCATCTTTCAACTCATAATCCCCTGGCATCTTCCAAATTACCAATATTCAGTTTCCATATATTTCTACGTCTTTCACCCCTAAGGCTATTAGTGCTTCCAATCCAAAGATACAAGCTTCATAATAGGCTATTTAATTGGTAATCGAGAAGGTTAGCCTATTGGCCATAGGCAAAGTCACTCCTCCGAGGTTACCAGAAAAATCACAATCCTCACACTTTTTTAATTTATGGATCCGTCAAAATACATCTTCCAACCTCAAATTTTTATCGCCTTAACTTCCTCATCTGGAAACTAAAACTCATATCGGTACCCTTCAATTGGTTGTTGGGCTAAGAATTATGTCATGGCGCACCCCTTAATTACTTTCTTGGTGATGTAGTCAATGTCGAACTCAGTCAATAGAACCAACCATGTTTCCAGCTTTTTTACAGGGACGGTGATGACTAGAAGTACCTTAACGAATTCTCCTTGGTGATAACTTGTATCTTATAGGTTTGGAAATAGTGTGGCAATTTCCTAAAGGCCCATACTACTGTAAAACAGATTTGTTTCACTTCTTGGTAGCATATTCTTACTAAGATAGTATAATGCATGTTCTACCTTATCGTCTTCTTCTTACACCAACATCACCCTCAGGGCTTCAGACTCCACAACCAAGTAAAAGACTAAAGGTTTACCAGATCTCTGAGGCTTCAAAACAAACAGGCTGGTCAAGTACTTTTCAATTTGTCGAAGGCCTTTTAGCACTGTTTGTTCCATTATACCGGCTGATCCTTCTAAAGTAATCTAAAGATCGGTTCACATACCGATGTTAGTTTGGTAATGAATCAGTTGATGTACTATATCTTCCCCAAAAAGACTCTCACTTACGTCTCTATTTTGGGTGTGGGCATCTCTGTTATTGCTTTGATCATCCCATGATCCACTTCAAATCCTCTCGTGCCTACTGTATGCCCTAGTAAGTTTTCAGATGTGACCCCGAATACACACTTCTTGGGGTTGAATATAATATTTTACTTGTCCACTATATGAAGGAACTTCTCCAATACAACAAGGTATTTTAGGATAATGGTAACCATCAAACACCTTTTCCCATTTTACAACAAATTGTGACATATGGAATATCTTTGAGTTCCATATTCTAAGTATCATTGGTTGTGCCTCTGGCCTGCGATATCAAATAAAAAATGGCATATATTCCTAAGCATTGAAATAGTGTAAAATAAGTAGTGATCGAGTGTGTGTGAGACAACTAGTGACTTTCGAGGCGATATGATACCATATGTGGATTGTTATAAGATAAACCAGAAATAAGTATTCAGACAAGTAGTCCTGTAGATGTGATAAGGTATAGTTGATAACATGAATGAAGGTAATTAACTTTTGTAAGTAGAAATAACGTGATACAAGAACTAGGGGTGGATGTAAGACAGATCAGTGATCGTGTAGGGCTAACTGTAGATCAAAGATGTTATTTGAGCAATGAAGTCTTTGAAAGGAAAAAAATTTATCTTAGACATCATTTCTATTATTGAAGTGATATGTGGGTTTGCCTAATAGTTATAGATAGTGAATGACTTTGAAGGTAGTAGAATAAAAGAGTTATACTATCTTTGTAGGAATTAAAACACTTATTGCTAGAGAAATGTACATCCCATTATTGGGTGAAATTAGGAATTGTTTTTGGATAGGAAACCCAGGAAGATGGATACTATAAGATGATTGGAAGGAATATTTTATTAATTAAACGAGAAAAAAATTGAGAGATAAAGGTTAGCGAGAGAAAAAGACAAACTAACTTTACATATCTCTCCTCGCGCCAAGTCACGCCTTTAGCAGCCTAGTATGATGAAACAATACAAAACCAAGATAGTAATACCAAATAGAATAATTGTGACAGTAACTTCCAATGTAAGTTCATAACTCGTATTGAAGTTCGGGAAAATACTTTTCACAAATAGAACGAACTACATTACATTTGACGCCATAAAAGTTTATGTGATAGAAGATAGTAGAGGGACAATCGCCATTACCTGGATGCATATAACGTTAACTATTATGAAGACCTTTACATGGCTGCACTCTAAGGCATGATTTGGTATCAGAGGTAATGAAAGAAGGATGATGGTATGAGAAAGTTTTCAAACCAGTATTTAGATAACAAGAATTACATATGGATCAATACAAGGAAGAATATGGATGGTTGATGTTATAAGGAGTTACAAACTGAGAAATAATGAGTTTTAGTAAAAAGACAATCCTAGTTATGCATTTATTATGTCACTCTGAGGATTTATAGTGGATTAAAATGGGAAAGTATATGAATTGAGTTTTCCTTAGTTGAGTCAGTATTTCTTGGTATGATTTAATATATGAGAAATCTGGTGTTCTCCAAATAAGAGTCAATTATGACCTCATGTCTATAGTATAACACTGGATGTATAGGATCTTTCAGTAATGATTGGATGTTATAGCTCATGGCCTTGTAGAACAGGCTATTTTGACTACTGGCTCTTCACTAAGAAATTTTCGAACATGCTTTTCTGGTATGTACATATAAAGGTCTCCATAGTGAAGAAAAAAAATACATAGGACAAAATGGCTTGAGTACAGTATTAGATCTAGGACTTGCATTTCACAGAAGTAGTTGAGTAAGGGAATGTTAGATACAACTAGAAGTCCTGAAGGAGACTCCTTCGTTCTTGGGTCAAGAATGAAATAACAATATGATAGTAGCTACATGAAACATGACAAAAGTCCAATGGATTATTGCCAAGTAAATACCTCTCAGTCAATAATTCAATGAATGGACTATTTAGTATGGTCCACTTACTATTGAACCGTATGTACCAGAAGGGCAACATGTATCATGTATGAAATACAGTTAAAGTAAGGCAAAGAGTAATGTATGCTTACTAGCCAGATAGTGAACAATCAGCTTATCAAAGAACTTAGTTATTAAGTCTAGCTGAATCTAGATGATACAAAATAGCTTACAGCAGAATATGACCACACGGGCATAAATATAATCTGCCCAGATACCCACTATGAATGCATGCTCCACCCTACGTTCTGAGTTTTCTTTCGTACTTCCAAATCATGTTACCTGAATTTGTGATGCGAATACAGTCATTTGGTAGTTGGCAAGCTATGAGATAACATGTAGCTATGATTAAGTTATGGTAAGCTACTCAGCGTCAAGGAATCTCAAGTCGATTTAGATTTTAGAATTCAACCCTAAATGAGATTCAAGGACGAATCATATTTAAGGTGGGAGGATGTAACACCATGGTAATTCCGAAATGAATTTTGATGACTATTCCCCTATAAATGACATAATTGTAGGCACTGCATTTTTGCATATAAGTCCCGATGATGAATCTCGTATGGAGACACTACCTCTTTAGATTGTGGAAGTTGCGGGAAACGGACGTCGGAAGAGAAGAGTCAAGAATTGACGCATTATTGGATTTAATTTGCTGGAGTAGCTGTGGGTTCGCTTGTTGGACCTCCGTTTTAAAACACATCCTTAGCTCAAATCCTCGCAAGACACACACCAAGCCCACATATACACCAAACCAAACACCCAGGCCCACCAATCAAACCCAACTCACGCCAAAGGACCTAAGCCACACGCCCAAAGCCCAATCCAAATAATTAAAACATTTAAAACACATGTCACAAAATAAAATAATATCATTCCTAATTAAATCAAATCCAATTAAATTAAATCAAATTAAATTAAATTAAATAAATCACATACCAAAATTAAATAAAGTCAAATAAAATCCCATCAAAAACTTTCCTAATTCACTTAAATTACATTCCCAAATTAAAAAATACAAATCAAATCATATCCCTAATCAAAAGAGAACAAATCAAATTAAATCAAATCACTTTCCTAATTAAAAGGTTTTCCTTATCACATACTAATTTAAAAGATATTCCCTTTAATGCACAAATATTTTTCCTTCTCAAACAAAGATAGCCCCCATCCCTTTGCCTATAAAAAGAACTTTTCACCAACACATAAAGCCTTATGGCTCATTCTCACGAAAGACAACACAAGACTTACTTCTCCTCTCAAATTCTCACGTCCAAGCTCCTCACAAACAGCGCTTCATCACGCCCAAAACAGCCACTGAAACCAGCTATTCACGCCTCTGACCTGCAGCACATTAACTTCCATTAGCCCCCGTATTGCCGTGAACACAGCCCCCTTACAAACAGCCAGCAACACAGCCCTACACCCTCCATTCACGAGTAAAGCTCTCTGCCCTGCAGCACACTCAGTTCACGCAAGCCCCTTGCTTCACGCCTTCAACAAACCACACAGCCCCCTCACAAACAGCCAGCAACTCACGCATAAAGCCCATTTGCCCTGCACCCTCCATTCACGCTTAAAGCCCTCTGCCCTGCAGCACACTCAGTTCACGCAAGCCCCTTGCTTCACGCCTTCAACAAACTACACAACCCCCTACCTCTCAAATCCCACATCGACCAAACAACAAACCACGCAAGCCCCATTTGCTTCACGCCTTCAACAAACCACACAGCCCCTACCTCTCAATCCCACATCGACCAAACAACACCCTTCATTCAGCCCCCTTCAACACGTAGCCACACAGCCTCACAAATACACCCTCCATTAACGCACCCCACTCAGCAGCCGTAGCCCTCACGTAAACCTTCACCTACGCTCACGTAACAAGCCTCACACCATAAACACCCCAAAACTGCCGCATATCACTGCCTCACTGTATCACATAACAGCCCACTGTACTACCAGTAATTATCACACATTATACCCCAGAAAACTGCCAGTGTTTGTCGTGAAAATACCCCACAAAACTGCCCAGAAACCGTCCCAAAACTGCACCATAAATAGCAGCCCAATACCCCTCAAAAAACCACCAAAACAGTCCCTTAAAACAACAACAACAGAGACCAGAAAATACAATAAGAACAGCAGCAAAACGAAGTGAAAACAGCAGCCCAATCAGCGAATCAGCATGGAAAAGCGTTGGATTAGTGAACCATAAAAGTTGTGGAACATCAACCCTTCCGACGGCCATGTAATGCGCTTTCGAGAGATGAAAAAATAGGTTAGACCTGAGGGCACCTTCTTTATTTATCGTCTTTCATTTCTTTTATTTATTTTAATATATTATCACATGAGAGTCGTTTCTTGAGGCATGATGTGAATTCTGGATGAACGGAATGCGTGTTTTCATTTGTGGTATATCGAATGGAAACCCGGACGTAAATTCCGTAGCCGAATCCGAATGGACGGTAGTGCGGTTTGCACTCGGGATACAATACCACGTACCACTTAAGAGACACACGTATTTCGTTTCATCTAACCTTGTATTCGAGCATGATTTAGTCTAGTATGTTATTTAGTTATTTATTTTTAAGCATGATTAATTATTTATTTTACGTTTGGAATTTGCATTATGTTTATGTTGTTATTTATTTTCCGCATTATATAATTGAAGCATGTTCATGGAATTGACGTGTGTTATTTTTTGTTTGCCGTGGTGATAACTTACTTTTCAAGCATGCAAACTTAGACATATGATTTATCTTTATGAACATGAACTAGATATAGGTTGTCCTTGAGCATGTTGCGTAGATTCGGTTAGTTTATCTCATAAATCACATCATTACAAGTGGCATAAGTAAGGGACCATTCTGAACCCAACAGGTTTGAGGTCTTCCCTTGAGAGGGGTGAGTGCGGCCTTAAATCTTTGTCCCGATTCACACCGGGTGGCGACTCCATGTTATTTCTCCGGTTTAGTTCCCCGCGAGCTATTCCGTACTCCCAACTAGGCCGCGAGCCTAGAACAGCATCGCCGATTGCTGTGTCCTACAATAATATACGTTTTAAATCATGAATGGTTGTGAATATGCTTGTGAAATTATTTCTTGGACATCCGAAAAATCATTTACAATCCTAGTCCCAATAATGTTTTTGTCACGTACATACATCCTTTACTATATTGGCTACAACTTTAGTTACCAATATCTGATTTTAGTGATATTAGTGGCGTTTCGAAGCTAAGACCTCAATCTATAACTCACATGTAGAAAATTTTTCCAAATTCAGAAAATAATTAGGCCAAAAACATGATATTAGTATACTGCATTGTAACACTTCGGGAACCTCCCACCTTATGTTGACGGTGGATTTTGGTCTCAGGGTAATACGGGAATATCACCTCCGAGTTAATCCTCCTTCAATAGTGAATTTGTTTGGTTATGGGGGACTAAAGGAAAATTTATCGAAAGACAGATAAACACACCAATCGACAAGGAGATTTAACGTGGTTCGGTGGATTTTGGATCCGACCTACGTCCATGGACAAGAACAGGATGGTACTTTTTATTACTCCAATACGCTTCTCAGGTCTCTTCTTTGCTTTTACAAATCAGAGCTTGATGATTCTGATCACTAATTTTTGATGCCCCCCTCTACACTCACTCTACCCTCCTATTTATAATAGTGTAGAAATCATATTCCTATTTGTACAAGAATTTCCTAGTTGAAACAATTTCCTTTTCCCATAAAGAATCCTAGTCAAAACTATTCCATTTTCCCATAAGGATTCCTAATCAAAACTACCTTTACTTTCTTTATCCTACTAGGACTCTGACTCACCAATTTTCCCCATGAAAGTAGGATAACTTATCTTCTGGAGCATATCCCGCCATATTCTCGGTCTTCATGTGGTCGGTCATGATAGTTTTTTGAACTGAGAATGCTGCTACCGATCTGATAATGCTCGGTCATCCGAACCAAAGTGGTCGGTCACATATCATCAAGTGCTCGGCCCCTCACTCATGTGGTCGGGTCGGTATTAATGATCCTGACTAAGAAGAGAATTACCCTTTTACCCATGTCGTGCTGCTTAAATGACATAGTGCCTGAAAACACCATCAACATCTATCCCCTAGTTCTCGGTAACAACGAGTTTGCGAGTTGATGCCGGGAACTATAAAAAAAGATGGTGTGCCGATGAATCCGTCGGTGGTCACTCCAAGAACCGCAGAGAAAAAATGCATTGGCTGCAAATCTGGTTCTTCCTGCCACCTTCATGTGCTCAGTCAACGAGGATCCTGATATCTACCCGTGGAGAAAATGCTTTGCCCTTATATGATGACGATCAACTCGGTGGGACGTAACCCGACCTCGAGCTGAAGAAAGACTTGGCTCTGGGGGAATGTTACATCCCCATTCCAAAGAAGCCGACTCGGTGGGACATAACCCGACACCGAGCTAAAAGAAAGACTTGGCTCTGGGGGAATGTTACATCGCCAGTCCAAAGAAGCTGACTCGGTGGGACGTAACCCGACCCCGAGCTAAATAAGCAAGCGGCCTCGGCGGAATGAAATCCAGCCCCGAGCCGAATAACCAAGCGGCCTCGGTGGAACGAAATCCAGCCCCGAGCCGATAAACAATTGGCCTCAGCGGAACGAAGTCCAGCCCCGGGCGGAATAAACAAGGGGCTTCGGCGGAACGAAATCCAACCCCGAGCCGAATAACCAAGCGGCCTCGTCGGAACGAAATCCAGCCCCGGGCCAAATAAACATCGATCTCGGCGGTACAAGAGCAGACCCAAGTCGGAAAGAAACATCGGTCTCGGTGGTACAAGAGTAGACCCGAGCCGGAAAGAAACATCGATCTCTGCGGTACAAGAGCAGACCCGAGTAGGAAGGAAACATCGATCTCGGCGGTACAAGAGCAGACCCGAGTCGGAAGGAAACATCGGTCTCGGCGGTACAAGAGCAGACCCGAGTCGGAAAATAAACATCGGTCTCGACGGTACAAGAGCAGACCCGAGTCGGAAGGAAACATCGGTCTCGGCGGTACAAGAGCAGACCCGAGCCGGAAAGAAACATCGGTCTCGGCGGTACAAGAGCAGGCCCGAGCCGTAAAACAAATATCAACAAAACGGACTCGGCGGTACAAGAGCAGACCCGAGCCGTAAAACAAATATCAACAAAACGGACTCGGCGGTACAAGAGCAGACCCGAGCCGTAAAACATATATCAACAAAACGGACTCGGCGGTACAAGAGCAGACCCGAGCCGTAAAACAAATATCAACAAAACGGACTCGGCAGTACAAGAGCAGACCCGAGCCGTAAAACAAATATCAACAAAACGGACTCGACAGTACAAGAGCAGACCCGAGCCGTAAAACAAATATCAACAAAACGAACTCGGCAGTACAAGAGCAGACATTTTTGGGATCCGTTGTCTTTCTTGCAACTCTACAAGGGTCATTACAAGTAAGGCTTTTCTTAATACGTCCTCTCTGCATCTCAGCATTCCACGCATCCGACCGGATGACTTTCGCTATCAACTTGGTCGTCCTCAAAAACCGAATGGTCTATGTACTCACTGAGATAGCCTTCTTTCACCAAGTCTTCCACCTGCTCACGCAGGTCTCTGCACCCATTCGTGGTATGTCCCTTTACATTATGGTAGATACAGTAAGCCCTACTATTTCCCTCATCAATAGGGAACCTCCTCAAATTAGGCTCGGCCAACAGACCTTTATTCTGGATTTCCTGAACTATCTGGGCCATAGGTTTGTTCAGGGGGGTGTATAATGTCCTCCTCGCGACACGGTTGACTTGGACAGGTGACTTTATCTCTTGAGCATGACTACTCGGAGGTGTCAGTCTGAGTTTCTTCTGCTCCAAGATTGGTCTCCTCAAATTTCTGATCGAATCCCACTGATTGTCTAACCTGAGTATCTTAGCCTTTCGGGTTTCTATTCCACGGACAATCTTTTTCTCCTCCTCTATTAAGATAAACTTCCTGGCCAACTCCAAGGCAGTGGCATAATCCGATACGTCTTGAATCCTCAGGTGAGTCCACAACTTCCCGACCTTCAGACCTCCCTTGAGACTTTCTAGCGCTTCCGATGACTCGTACGCTCCGACCTCGAGTACCAAATGTGGTACCTTTCAATAAAATTCCTCAGGGGCTCATCATCCCCCTGCTTCGTCAGTCTCAATTCTCCCACCATTTTCTTTGGGACGCATGCCCCTTTGAAGTGCCGAACAAATGACTTCCTGAGTTGCGCGAAGCTTCCGATGCTCCCTGAGGCTAGACTTCTGAACCACAAAATGGCAGATCCTCCCAAGGTTAGAGGGAAAACTTTGCAAACGGCATCCCCTACTACTCCTTGGACCTCCATTAATAGGACAAAACTTTCAATATGGGACTTTGGATCTGAATGGCCTTTGTAGGGCGTCATGGATGGCATGTTGAAACGTCTTGGGAATTTTCCGACCTTATTTCTTCTGTGAGGGGAGATTCAACCTCGTCGTCCCGAGCATCTGCTGTATCGGTTTTGGGGCATACTCCCCATTTGGCTAGCTCCTCCCGTAACCAAGATTTCATGTGCTGTCTTTGGTTCCATGCCGCCTCCTGCGGTTTCCTTTCTTTCTGTTATCTTGGGAGTGGTGCCTCTCAGGCTCGGTATCTTCTCGTACTCTTTCGGTATATTCTTTCCCTCTTCTCCGGGTGCTGTGAGGGCTATCGTAGGAGGAGTCTGGTGATGATTTGTCATCCTCCTCCTCCCATGTGTCCTCGGTCTGGGCATCTCTCTGCACCACGGATCTTACCCTGTAGGGATCCCTCCTCCGTGGTCTGTCGTCCTCACTATATCGATAATTCTCTTTCCTTCCGCTATTTCATTCCTTCGTCGGCTAGTCCTGGCCTTGAATTTTCCGTCGTGTGCTCCTTCCGTCTTTTCTAACCGGTCTACTATGGCTTTTAGCAGAGTTTGGTTTTCCTCCCTTTCTTTCCTAAGGTTTTCCTCGATCTTCTCCATCCAATATGCAGCCGAGCTCCCTGATGATTGTTGGTTTCCGCCTTCCGCCATTGTCTTACTACGCGAGTTCTTTTTGTAGGATTCCCCACAGACGGCGCCAACTGTTGACGGTGGATTTTGGTCTCAGGGTAATACGGGAATATCACCTCCGAGGTAATCCTCCTTCAATAGTGAATTGTTTGGTTATGGGGGACCAAAGGCAAATTTAGCGAAAGACAGATAAACACACCAATCGACAAGGAGATTTAACGTGGTTCGGTGGATTTTGGATCCGACCTACGTCCACGGACAAGAACATGATGGTACTTTTTATTACTCCAATACGCTTCTCAGGTCTCTTTTTGCTTTTACAAATCAGAGCTTGATGATTCTGATCACTAATTTTTGATGCCCCCCTCTACACTCACTCTACCCTCCTATTTATAATAGTGTAGAAATCGTATTCCTATTTGTACAAGAATTTCCTAGTTGAAACAATTTCCTTTTCCCATAAAGAATCCTAGTCAAAACTATTCCATTTTCCCATAAGGATTCCTAATAAAACTACTTTACTTTCTTATCCTACTAGGACTTTGACTCACCATTTTCCCCATGAAAGTAGGATAACTTATCTTCTGGAGCATATCCCGCCATATTCCCGGTCTTCATGTGGTCGGTCATGATAGTTTTTTGAACTGAGAATGCTGCTACCGATCTGATAATGCTCGGTCATCCGAAACAAAGTGGTCGGTCACATATCATCAAGTGCTCGGCCCCTCACTCATGTGGTCGGGTCGGTATTATGATCCTGACTAAGAAGAGATTACCCTTTTACCCATGTCGTGCTGCTTAAATGACATAGTGCCTGAAAACACCATCAACACCTTATTTAACATGTGACCAATTAAAAAATAAATTTTTTATCTTAAAATTCCATCCCACAATTTAAAACTTTCTTGACACTCTTTATTTTCTTTTAAACAAAAACAAATAGCCCCTTTCTAATTAAATGCTAGAGAAACACACAAATTTCTTATCTCATTTATCTCTCACGTTTCAACTAACCATCCAATAGAGGTTTTGAGTTCCTCAAGCCAACTTTCAGAGACAAGTGAGTCCTCATCTCTTACACATTTAATTTCTTTAAAAAAAAAGAGAAAAAAAAAATTCTTGCATTTAGCATGTCCTCAAAATTTGGGGTTTTGGAGTGGTTTTGACTTGAGTTGTATTTGAGTAAGGGATTTAAGTTTTTCAGAGAAGATTAATTTTTCTTGTAAAATGAGATTGTACATATAATGATAATGTTATGTACGAGACGAAGACACATAAAATAAATTATGTTGAGACTTAAAGATTTTCATAGAATGACTTTGGGCACAATCGGTAAATACCTCGAAGTCCCGGGATGAGACTGTACGGTGTCTCATTTGACAGCCCATGGTATTTGGGTGTACGCTTTTGTTTGAACTCCGATTTTTATGAATTTTATATTGTCGTAAAGATGAGATCGAGATCTACAACTTTAGCGTTGAATATTTTTTCAAATTCGGACCAGAAATAGGTCAAAAAAGTAAGTCAAAATTTGAATGAATAGTGATTTCGGACCCAAGTGATAAAATCTCAAAACGTCTCACTTTTCTACACTCTTCTACATTCTTCCTTATATCATTTAAGCCCCACTATATAAGTGAGATACTATTCAAGATTTAGGGGATTTTGGAAAAATAAACAAAAAAAGAAAGAAAGAAAGAAAGAAGAAGCTTGGCCGTGAGAAAGAAATAAGAAAAAAAATAGAAGAATAAGAAGGAGGAGAATAAGAGAGAAAGAGAAAAGAAGAAGAAGAGAAGAAAGAGAGAGAAAGGAAAAAAGAGGATTTGGGAGCATTCTAAGAAAGAAAATGAGTTGAATCAAGGTAGAGTGTTCTTTACCCAAATTTTAATAATTTAAATTTTGGTGATTAGATGATTGAAGTATATTGTTAAGTTGATGAGAATTAAGTTTGGATGATTTGTGTTGAAGAAATGGCTGTTTGGGTGATCTTAAATTGGTTATTCAAGTTTGTTGACTTTGTAAGAATGATAGGGTTTGATGGTTTTTGTGTGTTAGGAGTGTGTTATAATGATGAATTAGATGATATATTTGCTTGTAGATGTGTTGTAGAAGTAGAATTTGATTTGGATTGAGTGATTTTGGATTTTGGGGCCTGATCACGGTTAAAACAGTTTATGCCCCTAGGAAACGGCGATGTCGCGACGCAGGTTGCGTCGCGATTTCGGGGAGACAGAGAATGACACGAGCTTAGCATCAGTGCGTCGCGACACAATGACCAAAACTCAGGATTTTTTTTAAGCAATGCGATGCGTAACCCGTCTGAATATTGTTTTACAATTCATCTGAGGAATAGAAAGGTTCTAACGGGGTAGTCCGATTAGGTTAAGGAATTTATGTGATTATGAATGTGGTATGTTATAACTGCTCATTCTGACTCCGTATATTCTTATAAACACTCGTCAAGAGCAGCACTCACCTCCAGTAACGTGAAGGGAACTTAGCTGGACTTCAAATCTGTGAGTGGACACTCTCTGTTTAAATTGATTTTCATTTTATTGTCTTGAAAACAGACTTACTTTTACGTTTTAGGGCGTTCGTTGATTTTCATTACAGTTATTTCATGAAAGATTATGCTGTATGATATGTTTGAGAAAATAAATATTTTCAGAATTTGATTTTATGATTTTCGGGGTATGAGGGAAAAACTCACCCCAGTATGTAACTTGAGACAGCTTGGAATTGACGGACAGAGACATATGCATATGTAGAGGACTAGGGGGACGGCGATACGTAACGCCCCTAGATCCTAGTTTCAGAGCAAGGATGACATCATAGGTTCGTGTACCTGGACTAGTTCAGAGCTTGGGTGGTAGCATAGATCCGCACCCCCAGTTCTAGTTTGTGGCTTGGGGATGGCGATACGTAACTCCCCAAAGTCATGGATTTGCACTGCTAGATACAGTTAGGTGTATGGGGGGACGGCGATACGTAATGCCCTCACACGTCAATTTTTTCAGATAGAGATACAGATTTCAGAAAGTGTTTTCAAATTTCAGTTTTTCAGTTTTCAGAAAGAGCTTTTATAAGAGAAAGTTTCCCGAAATAGCAGTTTTATTAGAGATTTCAGAAAGAAGTTCAAAGTTTTAAAACAGAAACCAGTTTCCTATAAAGCTATTTTATGAGCTTTCGATTTTAGAAATAAATGTTTTTATAACAGTTTTCAGTTTTCGTCCACTCACTTAGACCATATAAGGATCTTGTAGGGTTTTTTAGGGGCAGAATCCGGTAACGCAGCGGAAGCGGCGGAAGATCGTATCTTTCGATTTCAAAACTTTTTCTCGGATTAATTAAATAAACATATTTATTTAATATTCCAATAATCAAATTATGAAATAAAATTTCAAATGAATCATATTCAAGTGAAATTACCAAATTACCCTTATATGGTATTTTGTCCATTTTAGTCCGAAATTGATCTAATCAATTTTGAATGATTCTAAATCATTTCTAAGATGAACTTAGCATGTTCAAAACATCAAAACACCAAAAGCAACCAAAAACCCAAATTTGATCCATTTGGCCGAATGCACCACCAAGGTGCCATTTTGTGCACTTTGTCATTTCATGCATCAAAACACATCAAGATGTAATCCAATGAACATGAAACTTTATATGCATCATATACACATCTAAATACACAACATATATGAAAACCCCCAAATTTGGAATTGGTCATGAACCCTAATTTTCAATTTCTTCAAATTGGACAAATAGACCAAATTGGTTAAATCAACTACTTCAATCATGTTCTTCCATCCAATCAAAGTCTCAACACAATGAAACAACTCAAGATCAAATCTAGGTCATATAAGAGTGGGTCAACAACTCTAGATTAGCAACATGGTTTCCAAAACCTTAAAAGAAAGCTTATAACTACAATAGTCACAACCTTCCTTCATCATACATGCACAACACTTCCATCAAAACTTCCATCAACAAAAACAAAAGGAATAAATAAGAAATAACCTAAGAACATCATATGTTAAAGCCTAGATCCTAAGGAACATTTTCCTTTCTAATAGCAAGTTGGAAAAACTCACTAAAATCCAAGCTTTCTTTGATTTCTTCTTTCTTTCTCACAAGCTTCCTTTGCTTCCATTAATGTAGTTTTTCTTTAAAGTGTATTAGGTTAAGAATGAAAATGAAATGAAAAACAATATATACTTGTATCAAAATGGCCTTGGCCGAAATTCACTAAAGGAAATACAAGTTTTGTAATTTCAATTTCATTTCACTTTACATTTAATCAACTTGATAAAATATCTTAATAACACTTTATAGATATTTATATTAAGTCAACAAATGCAACTAAGAAGAATATAACTCTTATATTTGAGTGTTATGGCCGAAATTAATGAAAAATAAAGGAAAATGATATTTTCATTTTCAAACAATTTTGAACAAATATCTTAAGAAGTCAAAATCAATTTGACAACCTTTTCCTTTAATGTATAAGTCAACAATTGCAACTTATAATCATTTCCTAACTTTATCATTTGGTGATATATTTATATTTTAATTATATTAATCATTTAACAATTAAATAATTAAATAATTAATTAAATACAAATATATCAAATATATGTATTATATTTACTTTAAATATCTCAAATACATATATTGATGATATATGTCAAATACCTTTATTTGACTATTTATTAATGTGTATTTAATAATATCATATATTAAAAACAAACACACATTAATTAGGAAATGACGGTTCGGCCCGTTCGCATGTATTTTTCGTTTAACGATTAAACGATTTATAAATAATCATCATTATTCATAAATGTTGCTCTAGTGCTCTACGAGTATGTTTCATTATTGAGACTCTCTAGATTCAGGTATATCCGTCACGAAATCCAATTTCATGTCCATAATCTATCCACCCGTAGATTATGACGATCACAGATAAACTAGCTGAATCATACAGGTCGAGGTCATTGCATACATATAATCCCTCCGTCACAGGTATCCAGATAATCCCAGAGATATAGATGTAAACGTCAAATCTCTATAGGTATTATCTCGTCGACGTATCTATTAGCAATCTCTAAATAACACTCGGAACTTACTTCCGATGTATACTGTGGCCACAGATTTAACAGACTGCTAATAATATATGGACTACCTATGCTCTGTACACAGAACTGACGGATCCTATCTTGACACACACAGGATATCCTGAGGATCGATCCACACCCAACGAACAGGCGGAGGTCTGATCTAAATAGATCGGTGACGTGACTGCCATCTCAAGTGTGGAGGATGTCTCATACATCCACAGTGGTGTCTCAAGTCGAAGGACCACTATGCTACTCAACCCGAGAAGATTCTTATTGACGTTGGTGTACCATCCATTAAGAATCTTCGGTGAGCCGTTCAGTGTTTATCCACTATAAAAACCTACATGTCTATATGAGTCTCCATAGACTCATGGTTCATTGGGATAAACCATCGGACCAAGTCACGATATACGAAATGTACTGGTCTCAACGGATTTGACTAACCGACCCGTGTTAGCAAATCTTGACCAGGAACTATGTTTGATAATTACATATAGCAGTGACACTTCCCAATGTCAATTACAAACTAACTTTGTAACTGTGTACTGCATTATATATTATCGGGCCTTTGTCTAATATATACATATCACTAAACCACATTTAGTTTCAATCTAATCGTAATCAGATCGAATACGTATATAAGAACAAGAGGTGCAACCATAAATAAGTAATATTATGGAATAAGGGGATGTTCGTATTCATGAATCAGACATAAATACGGTCCGGATTGGCGCTCTGAGCACCAACCCCAACAGATCTAACCCCCACTCCAGTTTTTATGTTTTGCAGGATTTTCAGAGGACGAGCTCAAGAGGACGGATACTGATGCAATTATTAGGGATGGAGTCCACCAGTATGAGTCAGAGACATAGTGATAGTCCAGTTATAGTCAAGGGTGAGTCTTGTATATGTTATGGTTGTGTGTAGTCATTGTAAAACAGTTATTATTAATTACAGTAATTAATATACAGTTTTTTTTCTCTTTTCTTGAGTTGGGCTACGGTCCCCACACTAATATAGTCATATAAAGAAAAATATGTTAGTTTCTATTATGGTTCAATAGTCAGAGGCTCAAGGGATTATTACTGATATCCCCTGCCAGTTATATCTCCCAGATCGGGGATGTTACAGTATTGCCTCGCATACTAGTATTCCCAAAAATATTATGTATACAAGACCCCAACACTCTACCCACTGCAGTCACTGACTCCCTAGACCATGCTCTGATATCATCTTTGTAACATCCTTAATATGGGAGATGCTACCGGCAGAGGTAGACAGTACTAACCCAATAAGCCTCTGACTCTGATAACTGCCAATCAATATCTGATACTCTTTTCTCTAATTATATATATATAGTATGGACAGGACCGTAGCCCAGACTGAACAACTTATCATGCAAACTCAACTCCAAAAGAAAAAGAACTATATATAAAAATCGCATCTCATTACAACGACTATCACACAACCAAAGACTATTACATGACTTATGTTTCACTATGACTGGACTATTATTCTCTCTCACTTGAACTGATGGACTCAATACCCTAGTGACTGCATCAGTATCCATCATCTCGAGCTCGTCCTCGGGGAATACCTGCAAAATAGACGCTGGGAGTGGGGGTTAGACCGTTGTACGATCTAAGTGAGTGGATAGAAAGCGAAAAAATTGTTATACAAACATTTAGTTCTACAATTGAAAACTCATGAAATGGCTTTATAAGAAAACCGGTCTCTATCTTAAAACTCAGAGCTTCTTTCTAAAAATCTCTTATAAAACTGTTGTTTCTTGAAACTTTCTTTTCTAAAAGTTCTTTCTAAAAACTATAACTGAAATCTGAAAACTATTTCTGAAATCTGTGTCTCTGTCTGAAAAAATTGATGCATGGGGGCGTTATGTATCGCCATCCCCCATACGCCTGACTGGAGCCAGCAGTGCAAATCCATTACTTTGGGGAATTACATATCGCCGCCCCCCAAAGCATGCCACTATTGTCCCTGAAACTAGTAGTCTTGGGGCGTTACGTATCGTCGTCCCCCTAGCCCTGCTCTAGGATCTGAGGGCGTTATGCATCACCTTCCCCTCAGTTCTCTACATATGCACATGTCTCTGTCTGTTAATTCCAACTACGTCAAGTTACATATTGGGGTGAGTTTTTCCCTCATGCCCTGAAAAACATAAACTCATTAGTTAATCTTAAAACTATATCAAACATTTTTTGAAATCATTTCTTTTCTAAATCACTATTATCTGAAAACAACTATAAATAAATCATGTCTAACGCCCTATGTTCTGGAAAAAAGTAAGTCTCAATTTATAAATAAATCAATAAACAAAATCAACTTGAAGAAAAAGGTGTTCACTCACAGTTTTGGAATCTGGCCGGCATTACTCGCTTGTTGAAGGAATTCTAGTTCATGTGATAATCTAAAACTGACAATCTTGTTTAGAACTGAGCTGCGGAACATATTCCGAAGTAAACTAAATTCGTCCACTCAAGTACTTATATCATTTCAAAGCGTATTATCTTATATCATGATGTACTGTGTAATTACGAACTGATACGAGACCCATAGGGCAGCCCCTAACACGTTGGGGTGGAACTGGAATTGTTTAAAATCAATTTGGCAGAATTTTTATCGTTGCATCGCGATGCAAAGGTCTTCCTCGTCGTGATGCGCATCATCCAAAAACTTCTCGTGAATTCCAACACCCGTCGCGATGCGAGCTCTGTTAGGGTTGGTGCTCAGAGTGCCAATCCAGATCGTATTTATATCTAATTCATAAATACGAGCAATACTATTTTCCATAATATTACTTAATTATTGGTAGCACCCTTGTATTTTATATGCTTATTCGATCTAATTGCTATTAGATATCTGATTACGATTAGATCGAAACTAAATCTGGTTCAGTGATACGTGTATATTAGACAAAGACCCTAGGATTTACAATATAGTGCGCAATTACAACGTAGTTTTTCATCGATATTGGGAAGCGCACTATAAGATGTATATCCTTAAATAAAGTTCCTGGTCATGATTTACTAACATGGTTAGTAAAATCCGCTAAGACCAGTACATGTCGCATATCATGACTTCGTCCGATAGTTTATCCCAATGAACCATAAGTCTCGAGAGACTCGTATAGACATGTAGGTGTTTATTTGATAAGACACTGAACGACTCATTGAAGATTTACTAATAGATGGTACACCACGTCAATATGAATCTTCTCGAGTTGAGCAAGCATAGTGGTCCTCTGACTTGAGATACTACAGTGGAATATATGAGTTATCCTCCACACTTTGATGGCAGTCACGTCAATGATCTATTTATGATCAGACTTCCGCCTGTTCGTTGGGTGTGGACTGATGCTCATGATATCCAGTGCGTATCAATATAGGATCTATCAGTCATGTGTACAGGGCATTGGCATCCTCACGTGTTTACAATCTAGTAAATTCATGGTCGTGGTATATCTTCGAAAATCAGTTGCGAGTGTTATTTAGAGATCGTAAATTGAAAGTCGAATATATTATACCGAATAGATTTGACGTTCTCATCTATATCCCAGGTATAATATGAATGGCCTGTGACAGATGGATTATACGTATGTAGTGACCTCTACTTGCATAGTTTAGCGAGATTATCTGTGGTGGTCATAATCCATGAGCGGGTGGATTATAGACACGAAATTGGATTTCATGGCGGATAAACCTAAACTGAGAGAGTCCCTCAATATGAAGTGTACTCGTTGAGCACTTGGGCAATGCGATATGAATAATAGTGATTATTTATAATACTTCACTGGATTAAATGAGTTAATTCGGATCGTTTAATCGGTTAAACGATATCACATGCATTAAGGGATTTTGTCCGATAATAATTATTGTGTATTTATATTTGATACATAATACGATTAGATACACATTAATTATTCGTCAAATGAGATTTTGACACATGCCAGTAATATATGAATTTGTTATTTATTGTAAATAAAAATACATTTATAATAATAATTACATTAATTGATTATTTGGATATTTCATTGTTAAATATTTGAATAATTAATTAATTAAACTGTTTTCATTAAATGTTATGAAATATGGAAAGTTATTATTGGTACAAATGGCATGAATTAATTAAAACTTAATGTGTCAAATATTGATTGGATAACATAAAGGTTACTTAATTTAATTTGATTAAATTTTACAAATGGACAATTATACGGTTGAGAAAGTCGGTCTTCATGTTTAAAAGAAAGAAAAATTTATTTTCTCTCTCATGAAATACTCGATTGCCGAGACCTCAACTAGAAAATGGGTTTCAACTTTCCTTAATGAATCAAGTGAAAATAAAGAAGAAAATCAAAGAAAAGGCTTAGGAAATTAAAGGATTAAAGGTATTCCTCTACTCCATAAGCTTAGAAATTTTATTTCATATTTCTTGAAGATCTATTTAGATCTAGATTTTCTCTTTTTGTTGTAAAAAATTGGGGTTTAATTATGAATTGTTCATAAAATGTGCAAATTGTTTGCGCAGCAAAAGAAAAGAGAGATTGATAATGTTTTGACATTTATAGTATGACAATGAGAATGGTTATTCTCAGTAGTCAATTGTAGATTCTTAGAAAACTTGTCTCTAGTCGCACCAATTGAACGATTAGGAATCTATTGGTTAATATTGATATTAAACTATGAATTTTGGATAAATAATGCAAAGTGGCGTTCTTGAGTGATTTCTTCAAATGAGAGATTCGTCGTGATTTCTTTGTTTGAAGAATTCATTCTAGAATTGCCCTGAAGTTTGTATTCTGCTAATATCACAATTTGATATATTGGCTTATAGACCCTATTGTAAGCTTTCTGGAAATCCGTGTTCTCTGATTTTGATATCAGTCAGATTGTCTGGTTTTATCAAAGTACAGAGAATACGTATTTGTCAGTAGGGTCAATGGGAGCGTATAATTTATTTCTAGTATTATATATACTAAGTCTTATTTTCTCAATGTAGGCAGTGAGAGTAGTCTCTGTTATATTTGATATAAAGTTTTATATAAGATATAAAACTAAGAGACTTGTGAGGTACTCCCATTAGTCGCATATTATATATGATCTAATAAAGGACACAATATGAATATTTGTATGACAATTAGTGTAACTGTTTGACAGTTAACGTGTCTCTTATATATATAGTATTCATCTTTCGTAAAAGATGTTGCCTTTGTCGGAAGAGATATTGATTATAATGTCTAGTCAATCTTATACATCATAGGATGATGGCGTAATGAATACTATATTATGTGCGATTAAAGATATCAATTTAATCGTAATTGTTATGAGTTATTTTGATATGTTGTAGACCATATGAAGGGTCATGAAACATGTTCTTTGTGATATTTGAGATATTAAGAACGAGTTTCTAATTCATGGAGAATTTAGTCTGCAACCACAAGGTCATATTAGTTTTTATCCTAATTATGACATTAGATTGTCTATGTCATATAAAGTCAGAAAAGATGTAGTGGGGGTGTCACCGTTGATTCTACTGAACTAGTGGAATCAGTTGCAATTTATGAAGTACTGACATATGAAGTTGCATAGTGACCCTATAGATTATAAGTTTTCATATTAGTATAGTGCTTGTTGTTGTCTCATAGTTTTGGACAACTCAGTAGCTATAGCACAATACTGATATAGCGTCTGAGTCATATTGATGTAGAATTTGGAATCTACAAAATATGAATGATGCTGGCTAAGGAAAACAGTTGGTTTTGTTGGACATACTCGATTTCTAAAGTATGCTTACTTGTTGTTGCCTACCTCTTGAGTGCTGGTGAGCTCTTGAGGACCATGAGTATGCGATACAAATTAAGATATGTATAGGATACCATGGATTGGCCCTAGAACAAGTGGGAGATATTGTTAGGGTTGGTGCTCGGAGTGCCAATTCGGATCGTATTTATGTCTGATTCATAAATATCTGCAATATAGTTTTCCATAATATTACTTAATTATTGGTAGCACCATTTTCTTTTATACGCTTATTCGATCTAATTGCGATTAGATATCTGATTACGATTAGATCGAAACTGAATCTGTTCAGTGATACGTGTATATTAGACAAAGACCCTAGGATTTACAATATAGTGCGTAGTTACAACGTAGTTTGTAATTGACATTGGGGAGCGCACTATAAGATGTATATCCTTAAATAAATTTCCTGGTCAAGATTTGCTAACATGGGTCGGTTAGTAAAATCTGCTGAGACAAGTACGTGTCGTATATCGTGACTTGGTCCGATGGTTAATCCCAGTGAACGATGAGTCTGGGAGACTCGTATAGAAATGTAGGTATTTATTTGATAAGACACTGAACGACTCACTGAAGATTTCCTAATAGATGGTACACCAACGTTAATCGGAATCTTCTCGAGTTGAGCGAGCATAGTGGTCATCTGACTTGAGATAACACAGTGGGATATATAAGTTATCCTCCACACTTTTATGGCAGTCACGTCAATGATCTATTTATGATCAGACCTCTGCTTGTTCGTTGGGTGTGGACTGATGCTCATGATATCCAGTGCGTATCAAGATAGGATCCATCAATCCTGTGTACAGGGCATAGACATCCTTACGTGTTTACGATCTAGTAAATCCATGGCTGTGGTATATCTTCAGAAATCTATTCCGAGTGTTATTTAGAGATCGTAAATTGAAAGTTGACTATATTATACCGAACAGATTTGACGTTTCATCTATATCCCATATGTAATATAGATGGCCTATGGCGGAGGGATTATACGTATGCAATGACCTTTACTTGCATAGTTTAGCGAGATTATTTGTGGTCGTAATAATCCATGAGTGGGTGGATTATGGACATGAAATTGGATTTCTTGATGGATAAACCTAAACTTAGAGAGTCTCTCAATATGAAATGTACTCGTTGAGCACTTGGCCAACGCGATATGAATAATACTAATTATTCATAATACTTCACCGGATTAAATGAGTTAATTCAGATTGTTTAATCGGTTAAATGATATCACATGTATTAAGGGATTTTGTCCGATAATAATTATTATGTATTTTTATTCATACATAATACGATTAGATACTAATTAATTATTCGTCAAATGAGATTTTGACACATGCCATTAATATATGTATTTGTTATTTATTGTCAATAAAAATACATATATAATAACAATTATATTAATTGATTATTTGGATATTTAATTGTTAAATATTTGAATAATTAATTAATTAAACCTTTTTCATTAAATTTTATGAAATATGGTAAGTTATTATTGGTAAAAATGGCATGAATTAATTAAAACTTAATGTGTCCAATATTGATTGGATTACATAAAGTGTACTTAATTTAATTTGATTAAATTTTACAAATGCACAATTATGCCCTTGAGAAAGAAAAATTTATTTTCTCTCTCATGAAATCCTCTATTGCCGAGACCTCAACTAGAAAATGGGTTTCAACTTTGCTTGATGAATCAAGTCAAAACAAAGAAGAAAATCAAAGAAACGGCTTAGGAGATTTAAGGATTAAAGGTATTCCTCTACTCCCAAAGCATAGAAATTTTATTTCATGTTTCTTGAAGATCTACTGAGATCTAGGTTTTCTTATTTGTTGTAAAAAAATGGGGTTTTTGGTTTTGGAGGATGGATTGGAAGCTATTGATGCATGTGTGAAATGTATTTGGAACTAATTTGTGTAATTATAGTCCAATTTATTCAATTTGTTGTTGGACAACCTGGTTACCATTCTAGAGTGTGATAACCACTCTTATTATGCCTAGAATTGTTCTAGAGTTCTTCATGTGTGGTGGCTTTAAATGGGTGTTGGATTGATTAGATTAATCTTGCTAAAAATTGGATTTAAATCATGTAATTTGGCCATTTTCTGTTCTGGATCAGACCTGGTATTTGTTCTATTTTTTTGATGAAAATGTTGTCTTTTGAATGTATTGGATGCGTTTTGGGAGTTGGAACAATTGCCGGAAAGTGTTTCCGAGTTGAAATAAGTGAAAACGGCCAAAAACGGCGTTACCGTGTGACTTTTGAGCCAACCGGGTGATGGATGTTCAAACAATGAGTTCGTCACTGTTTGGGCATCCCATGAACTGCCCTAACACTATTGGGGCTGAACTGGGCAGTCCCTAAAAGTATTGGATGGTCGGTTCGGTCAAAAACGTGTTTTAGGCCATTTTGAGGAAAAATATTTTTCGTAAAAGTTTCGCGACGTTTCTTTCATATTTATCTCGTTATTTGATATCGAATAAATAGGTGTAGGTGAAATATGAATAAAATATTCATATTAGATATTGAATAATTTATTCGGTAATTTGAAAAAGTTTTAAATTATGATTTCGCCCGAACCGCGCTTCCGTCGCGCCCCATCGCCCAAAACCCCAACAAACTCTTCATGCGTCGCGACGCAGACCTGATTCCCAGGTTTCTGCATTTTTTTCCTCATGAGATTCTTACCCAAATGCATCCCCAATGCATATGTAATCAATCCAACACACTATCCATCACATTATATCAATTCTACACAATTTAAACTACTATTTTATCATCACTAATTACTCATTAATCACAAATCCATTATTCTTAAAGCAAACATTAAACTTTTCAAACTCAAACACTTAACTCCATAACTCATTTCTTTACTTATAAACCATCAATATGCAGCCCCTAACATGCCATCATCTCTAATCTACCTTTATACTTCCAAAATTAAACAAGTCAAGATTTGGGTCAAGTTTTCTTACCTTCATTTTCTTGATTTTTCTTCATACTTTAAGCCTCCATTGATGCTCATCATTTCTACTTTGCTTCTTCTTCTTCTTCCTTCTCTCTTTTACTTCTTTCCTTCTTCTTCTTCTTCTTCTTCTTCTTCTTCTTTTCTTCTCCTTCTTCTTCTTCTTCTCATCTTTCCGAAGATATAAATTTCTTAAAAATTAGAGTTCGTATGAAAAGGTTACGCCCCAAATACCACGGGCTGTCCAAAAAGGAACACTGTACAGTCTCGTCCCGGGATTTCGAGGAATTTACCGATTGTCCCCAAAGTCATTCCATTATAATATTTGAGTCTCAATATAATTTATTTTATGTGCCTTCATCCCGTACGTAACAATACCACTGTATGCAGTAGTAAAAACTACAAGTCGTTGCAATATTTCAATCATCTTCCACCTATTTTTACCAAACATAAAAACAAAACACACATTCTATTTTCCCTTGCTTGGCCGTGACAATATAAAGTAAGGAAGAGAACAAAATTTAAAATCTTAAAACAAACTTGAGGAAGAAGAAAAGGAGAAAAGAAGACGAAGGAAGACCATGAAGCCAAAAATAACTAGTGTGCACGAATTTAGTTATAAATGGAGTTCAAGGATTCTGATTGATAAACCATAACATTCTACCAAAAATAGACTCATTAGGGATTAACATATTTAAAATTAAAAAAAATTCGACAAAAGATGAATTTATGGAGAAATTCAAAAATAGACTGCTATACTATTAGGTCTAATTTTCCTAACTCTAAACCACATATAAATGATTGGTTATAAATTGAATTTCGTGAATCAAAATCCAAATCCATAAAATATCACGTAAACTAGACACAAAATAGGTCATGTGGTAAAAATCTTAGCCTCAAATATATTACCAGTTGAGCACAATAAATTTGTGAAATTAACCTATGAGCATTGAGCGTTTCAGCTTTTGGGCAAAAACTATTTTGCGATAACCCAACATACGTAACTCCAAATTAAGTTCTATAAAATCTGTAAGCCACCTAGATAATTTAATTTTCCAATCGAGGTTGAGTGCTTGTACATTGTACATTTTAGATGTTCAACATAAAATATTTTATAGCGATTGTTCTAATAAGTTAAATGATTTTAGATCGACTTTGTAGGAATCCCAACCTCCATCGATTACGTGAAGCCCTATCGATCAAATCTGAAATCTGTGAGTGGATACTAAACTTTATTTTTAAAATAAACTTTTATGTTTTACAACTGTATTGATTTTCAAGATTTATGATTTATGTTTTACGAATTATAATTTATGTATTATGATTTACATTTTATGATTTATGAATTATGTATTATGATTTAAGATTTACGATGGTGTTTTATAAGTTATTGTTTACGGTTTACATTTATGAATATATTATGTACGCAATAAATTTATGATTATGTTATCATGTTGATATTTTTCAAACCATCAGTGAAGTGTCGTCCCTATCATATTATATTACTATTTTGCTAGCGAGTATAACCATGTTTCTCTACTCTTGCGTTGCTAGGTCCCGTGGAGTATGATCACTATTTTCTAGTTTCTCTTTCATATGGGGCTGATGACCTTTATGGTACGAGCAATGTGAATTCTTCCCCTCTCTGCTCTTGCGGTGTTAAGTCTCGCGGAACACGAGCAATGATATCTCCTAAGTTACTGAACTGGAGTGATTTTTCATATGTTATATTTTATGTTTTTTTTACTATGAGTTATGTTCATATGAAATCTATGTGATACATGTGCGGGTTTTTATGTTATGGATTTTTACTGAAAGTATATTGTTTTTCTATATTTAATTTTCGTAAATAACGATTATGTTTCCACGATTTTTTCGATACATGTTTTAGGATTTTATAGTATTCACTCACTGAGTATTCTAAAATACTCACCCCACCACTCTAGATCTTTTTTGTAAGATTTCCAAAGGACGAGCTCGTGGAATCGGGGAGGAACCGATTTCCTAACGCAGCGGAAACACGTTTGTCACCCGGGATCGAACTTAAAAAATTTTCTACCCTTCCCCTTTTTGCAGCCGAATGTTACCAACTCTTTCACTGAAATTTGTATTCTGTTTTGAACAAAATTTCAGCCTCGGAACATCCTCGGAAAAGCTTATCAGATCTGGACTGTTTTGGACCCGAAATCACTCACAGCTCACTGCCAAAATCTGGCCCTTTATGTATGAACTACCACTGTATTTCAAGTCTGATTTTTCAATTAAATATTCCCTATTAAATATTCCCTAATATTTTTGGATCAAAAACAATTCGAACTGAGCCCTATTACACAAGATGATATACGGTAGTGACCAGAAAATTACTTATTGTCGTGTAGTGTACTGAGAAGAAGAAGAAGAATAAAATGAATATTATTCGACACCAAATAGCCTTCATATATATATCTCGTTACTAACAGAATATAGTGTGGGTTATACTCACAAACAAATCTCCAAACTATTTAGAGATTAAAATGTCGCACAAGTTTTTTGTTTTTTGTTTTTTTTTTTTGTTCTTCCTTTTTTTCTCAACTCTTGGGAGAATACTAAGAACAGGAAAAGGTGGCTAAGGTTAAAATGGCTTAGCTTATGCAAAAGAAAAACTCATTTTCTTTATATACCTAGGGTTTTAAATTTCCAAAAAATAATAATAATAATAATAATAAACCATTTAGTTTCCCCATGTGTAGAATTCGACCACCCTTAGGAATTTTTCAAAATTTTCTTAACATCAAATTTATTTTTCATAATGACATTAGATGTTATAAAATTAAAATTTATCACCTTTAAAAAGGTGTAACTGCCAAAACCAACCAAAGGTTTCCAAAAACCTATTTTTGAAAATTCAAAATAAATCTTTATTAAATTATAATATATATAATTTAATAACTTATAATAAATAATTATCATATAATCATTTATTATAAAAACCATATATTAAAATTAATATATAGTTTCAAGTGTGACAAAAATAATATTATTAATCATATTAATATGTATATGTATATATATGTTAGTATATAATTGGACTATCCAATTATATTTAATCTGCAACTGTATATCGAGCTACCACATAAACCAAATATACATACGGTTCTGAGCTCCAATAATCCTGAAATATTAATTAAACTCTTTATTAAATATTTCGAATTATTAACTTTGGGTTATTCCACTAAAAACCTGAACCTGCACTCTCGTTGCCGTAGATAGATAATATAAGCGGAACCACGTCGGTGTCCATCGATATAGTCATTACATACAGATTTTCCCTTCAAAAATATCTAAAAATTATAGCCGGGTCATAATATTCATTATGCCCCTCTAATTAATTTTTAATTTAAGTACCACTTATTATCCAATGAACGCTTTATTCATAACCATTATGAATGTTAATCTTTCTATTCGTAATAGAGAGACTTGAGCGCTCTAACTATTCAAGTACCGAATCAACCCTTAAGGAAGATACTCCTCTACTTCTCGCAAGAAGGAGTGAATTCTTTATCTATGTAAAACGTCCCCAACTACACACCAAACCATAGACCTAAAGTGCGCATCTATTGGTCAGGATTACTACACTATCCTCACCTTTGTAAATCAAAGGACATAGCCTGCCATGCACGAGTTTGTAGTACACTAAGGATTCAGATCAATCCATATATGCTATCTAGTAGATTGAAATGAATTTCTTTATTTAAGCTATCTAGTAGATTGAAATGAATTTCTTTATTTAAGATATCTAGTAGATTGAAATGAGTTTCTTTATTTAACGGATATTATAACTATCTGGTCCAGTCCTCTATAATCACATCATATAAGATGCCTCCATTCTCATGTCTCTACATGGACGATCTCGGATCAAGGTCATCATACAATTATATAATAGTCTTTAGCTATAGATAAATCTCAAACAAGGTACTTGCTTTGTTTGCTCTTTATGGACTATTTTAGATTAGCAACTTCAGACTTAAATCCGCTTGTGTATGACACTGATACATTATGTCTGAACGCACATGAGTAATCTATGGTAAACAAGATAATTTAGAATATGGGATAATAAACAAACACTTTGATAAATGAATAATGCATTTTTTAATTCATAAAATATAATTCTTTTTACATTACATGAAGCTCTATGGCATATATCCCAACAATCGAATAATATTTTTCAGTCACTAGGGTGTCATGGGTCCATCTAGTCGGGCACATCATGCATTATATAGCCTTGGTCATGTATGGTAAATTTGTTTGTCGAGTAGTTTGTAATAAGTTCAGTAAATTTTGTCAGTAAAGATTTTTGAATAAGAGAAAAAGAATATGCTTCAAGTTTATATTACAGAACCCTTATATATATGTGTTATGTGTGGATTGCATGTTATGCTATGATGCGTAATGAGTACAAAAGAAGTGAATAGAGAGTTAGATAGAGGCTAAGGGTGATATGACAACCTATCGTCTACCAATAGCATCTCCTGAAGAGGGATGTTACAAAGTTTGTATCAGAACAAAGTTCTAGTTGTCAATGACTGCAATATGTAGAGTGCTGAAGTTTTGTATATACAGTATATCTGGGATACTCATATGGAAGAGATTACCTCTCCAGTATCTGATCAATGGAGTGTGTCCTCAAGTTTCGTAGATAGATTAGCAAGTTATCTTAAGGAAACTTGAATGATCCTCTTATAATCTATATGTAGATTCCTTTTGGTTACTATCCATTCATATTAGTCGTACTGGTTATGTAATCTTTGTTGATGGCGCTCATCGCATACCTATTCCAAAATAGGTAATGAGTTCCATCAGGGCATCATGAGTTTGAAAAACAATACATGAGAGCATATCTTTATCAAATGTTCAGACACCTATCTGTCAAGTAAGAATAGATAGCAATTCTTCCAAGAAAGTGTACCACCTGTTTAGACCATAGTTAATCAAGAACAAGAATGATATTAGAATAGTCATCATGGTTAGTTATCTAAGAAGAGCTAACTACCTGAAATTTTTTTTCTAAATCATTATGAGTTTTCAGAATCATTGATAAAAATTTTCAACTTTTTTACTTGGAAATTTTGGAAGAAAGGTTATAGGATTATTAGAATTGCAGCTGTACAGAAATTATGAATTCGGTGAAATTAAAATTGCAGTGGCCTAGATAAAATTCTTCCGAATTTAACAAAATTAGTAAATTGAAAAGTGAAATTGTAACTAGTTGGCCAATGGGTGGTACATGAAATTTAACCTAATGGGCAAAATTTATTATACAAAAAAAGAAAAAAAAAAATTGGCTGGACACACACCGCACACACATATGTGAAAATATATGCAAGCTCTTTAGATATTTCAACCATCTTCCACCATATTTTTACCTAACTTAAAAATAAAACACACAATCCATTTATCCTTTGCCCTGGCCGTGAGAATACAAAAGGAAGAGATAGAACAAAATTTAAAATCTTGAAACAAAGTTGATTTGAAGAAAAGAAAAGAAAAACAAATTAAGAGCATAAATCCAAAATTAACTAATGTGCACAAAATTGGTTATAACGGGAGTTCTACGATTCCGATTGATAAACGATAAAATTATACTAAAACTAGACTCATTAAGGATTACCCTATCCAATATTTTGATTATTTCGACAAAATATGAATTTATGGTGAAATTTGAAAATGGACTGCTCTGTTGTTACGTCTATTCCGTTAACTCTAACTCGCACATAAATGATTGGTTATAACTTGAGTTTTGGGAATCAAAATAGAGATCCGTAAAATCTCAAATAAACCAGACACACAATGGATTATGTGGTAAACATCTCAGCCCCAAATCTATTACCAATTAAGCACGACAAAGTTTTAATATTAACCTATGAGCAGTGAGCGTTTTAGCTTTAGGGCAAACATTGTTTTACGATAACCCAACCTACGTAACTCCCAATTATGTTTCATAAAATCAGTAAGCTACCTAGATAAGTTAATTTTTTAAGCGAGGTTGAGTGCTTGTACACTGTATGTTTTATGTGTTATGGGAAAAATATTTTATAACGACTGTACTAATAAGTTAATTGATTTTAGATCGACGTCTGTGGAATCCCAACCACTGTCGACTCTATGAAGCCCTATAAGTCAACTCCCAAATCTGTGAGTAGATACTGAACTTTATTTTGAAAAATAAATTTTATATTTTACAACTATATTAACTTTTGTGGATGTTGGTTTTCGCCCGAGGTCCACAATCGAGAAGTTGTAGGTTGAGGGCATTAACGATCCTACAAAATAAAGGTAGAGTCAGCGTGGAGGTTACTGCCCCCGAGGTCCACAATGCTCAAGTCAGTAGTGAAGACGAGCGGTAAATAATAGAAGAGCAAGGCTTGATGTTACCCTGACTTTTGTTAACTGCCGTGAGGGCGGTGGCCGGTGTTCCAGAGGGTTTTGGTGAGAATAGCTAAGCTTAGGGTTGTAATCTTCCCCATTTCCCTTGTAGACTTCTTCTCTTATATACACACACTCGAGAAACGTGTGTATTTAATGCTCTTAATGGCTCGTTCTTTTGGTGTTGGAAACGGCTGATCCATGATGAGAGGCAATTATGAATTCAAGCGTTTTCTTGGATAGGTAACTGATAAGTTATGAGGCCATTTCGGTTAGATATTTTCTTCGGTATGGCTTTCTGACTAGCTTTCAAATGGGCCTACTTTGAAAGCTTTGGGCTATTTAGACTGATGGGTAATTGGTGTCTGCCATTTGGGTTTGCTCGGTAAGCCTATCTTTGTGTGTGGGCCTGAGAAGGTAACTGGGTCATTGGCCCAAGTCTATACAGGGTACTGTTTGGAGGGATTGGGCTATCACTGATATTGGGCCTGAAGTGTAAAGTCAAAAATTCCCTTGGCCCAAATTTGGCCCGTACAACTTTCATAATTTATGATTTACGTTTTACGAATTAAGATTTATGCAATATTATTTATGATATATAAATTATGTATTTTGATTTATGATTACATTGACGTTTCATGAGTTAGGGCTTACAATTGACATTTATGATTATGTTATGTACACAAGTAATTTGTGACTATGTTATCATGTTGATGTTTTCCACGTCAATATTAAACTGCCGTTCCCGATCATATTACGCTACTACTCTACTCGCGAGTATGGTCATGTTTATCTGCTCTTATGGTGCTAGATCCTATGAAGTATGAGCTGTTAGAAAATAATGGAAGCACAAAACAATTCACAGTAATACGAATACGGCTTTGATAGTGTAATCACTATCCTTAAGGAATTAATGCCCCATTTATAAATGCTTCAGGGTTTATGGCAGTATCCCTCCAGGATTCTACAAAGCCTGAAAAGAAATTCTAGATAGCAAATCTATAATTTCTCCCAAGAACACAGAAGAAGATTGTAGAGAAGAGAGAAGATATTCTGTATATGGAATTCTGGAACTTCAAAGGTATTTATAAACTCTACGCAACCCTAGGTAAGAGACACTTCCTTTCCAATTAACTGTCATAACTGTTAACATTAATTAAAACAATTAATTTCGAAAAGGATATTAAATGATAATTAATTTTATACCCAAGGCCCAAGTGGCCCAAGTGCTCAAGTGCCAATCTTTGACTATATAATATATAATATTAATTCATAGCCAAATTTTTTTGTTTCCCTCCAAAATTTCCACCAATCAATTTGAATCAAATTGGTGCAATAAATGTATTTAAACACTTATTTCCTTTTGTAACTTTTAGATGTGAGATTCATTTATTCTATTATCTTCTCATAACTTAATCACTAACTATCTAACAATCCCCACTTAGTTAGTGATTTATATGATTGATTTAAACTTTAATGTATATAATAGGTGTCTTTCGACTTTAACCTACTACTCGTATAAGCATTTCAAGTTTGTCGAAATTGATGGTTAGATTAATACTCTTTAAACCTCAATTCTTTAATTGAAAAAACGGAAAAAAATTATACACATTAAATACTTAAATCAAGTCCACTTCTTAATCTGTTCACCGTGAGCTTTAGCACCATAACATGGCCTTGTGCTACAGTAACATCCCGCCTAGGCCAGGATGCTACCGGCAGGAGACAGGAGAACCCATCTCCATAAGCCTCTGATTCTAACGAAATTTCGGCATGATGCATTCGTAACATCATGCAACCTGGCCTAAAGCCAGCATCCATACAACAAGAATCAAACATCTCGGCCTCCGGCAGGTATATCAACATCAGGGCCTCAGGCATGAACTCAATGAACAAAATATAAAACTTGGCCTCCAGCCAGAACTCGAAAATAAAACTATGCTATAACAAAACTATTACATAACTCATACAAAGGAAATACAAAGCAAATACAAAGACAAGGGCTGTGAGGACCCATAACTTGACCCAGGACACGGGACTCTCTGTTGACTGCAAATTGAGGCGATCCACTGTCTTCAAAGTCTTCACCAAACTTCTACTACTGACCTGCAAAACTACAACAGAAATGGTGTGAGTCATAATGACTCAGTAAGTAATCATGCTCTAACTACAACATAAACACACAATAGCTTATATTTTCGTTTCAGTAAGTTTCTTAACCTATCTTTTACTATAATCATGCAATTACATTGCCCTCTCTAATTCTCAAACTGTATACATCTCTCATATAAGATTACATAGTTAACAAGATAATCAAAGCATACTATTTAAATTCTGCTTAACTCCTTTATTTTCCAGATGCCTGAAGTACCATCAACTCAGCTTTCTCTATACTATTACTCATCACATTCTTTTATTACTTACATACAGTCTAAGATTAAATCACTCACTCACATCTATTCATCATATCAAGTTATTAATCTTACACACTTACTTGAATTCATAATGTTCAATCATGCATATACGAAACCAAACCTTATACGTACCTCATAATTCTATAACACCTGTATATCGTGCTCACAATATATAACATATATTTATTGTAAGTCATAAATCTCTTATGCATACATATGTACCAACATATATTCTTAGGTAGTGTTATATTCATTTATCTTAAACTACAAGTTCAAATCCATTATCACTGACCATGCTACTATGTACATGTATTCTACACATGTTACTTCGATATGAACATGCACACATAAAATCATCCATATATATACATAAGCATAATAATGAGATCATGTATCAATGTTAACGGTATGAATCTAATATACTCATGCTATGATGCTTTGTCAACTACCATATGTATCTCATAAGAATCACCAGAATCTATGATATATATGCATGATGGTAAATCCTACTCTGCTCTAACATGTTATGCTTTTAGAAAATACTTTCTGAAAATCCTTCTGAAAGCTCTTTGCTAAAAACTTTATCTCACTTTTCTTTCTGAAAAAGCTCTTTCGGAAAACTGTAACTGGAAACTGAAAACAGTGTTTGAAACTGTAATCTGTATTTGAAAAATGAAACTGTATCTCAAAACTGTAAGCTATGTCTGAAAACTGTAACTGAAACTTTCTCTGAGTTTTGTATCTCTGAAAACTATTTTCTGAAAAAATCTGATATTTCAAAACTTCTTTCTGAAAACTGGTATCTGAGTGTCTATAGAAAAACTGACGCATGGAGACGTTACGTCTCGCCGTCCCCCCATACGCCCTAGAGTCAGATATGCAAATCCATGACATTGGGGCGTTATATCGCCGTCCCCCAAAGCAAGCCATACCTACCCTGGAACTGGTGGTCTTGGGGCGTTACGTCTTGCCGTCCCCCAAGCCACAAACTGGAGATGGGGGTGCGAATCTATGCTACCACCCAAGCTCAAACTGGGGTCTAGGGGCGTTACATATCGCCGTCCCCCTAGCCCATCTGGAGGATCTGAGAGCGTCCCTTCAGTCCTCGACATGTGCACATGTCTCTGAATCCGTCAATTCCAACCATGTACAACTGGGATGGGTCAAATCCCAAATCCCGAATCCAAGGTATCCGTCAAGTCCATACTGTGTCTCAAGTTACAAACTGAGGTGAGTTTTACCTCATGCCCCGAAAACCATAAAATCATGATCTGTATTTTAAAACTGAAAGAAAGCTTTTTCTGAAATATATTGTATTTCAAAACATCTGAAACTTTTCTCTGAAACCTCTGAAATCTTTGAAAATATTTTTATCTTTTGCTCGACTACTGAAAACTTTAACACACACACACATGCATATGCTTTCTCATGATCCTTTCTACCTTAACCATGTTTAACTATATGCTTATTCCATACTATCACATATGTTCATGCACGTGTTTATGCATATATGCAAGTAATGAATTATGTATTCTATTCCTTACATGCTTACATTTTGAATCATCTCACATTTACTATGTTTATACTATTCTCAGTATAGTTACACATTTATACCATCATAACTAGGCTTACCTCTATAACTTACCTTGTTGGTGGCTCACAAACAACATAAAGCATAATTTATTGTCATACACACGCGATCAAAACTCTTCTACTATATCAGACTTCAAACATATATGAGTTTTCAAGTTCTTAGTTCTTAAACTTATTTACCATTTCCTGACTATCAACTTGTGCTCAAGAGTTTCATAACATAAACTTACATATATTCAGATGCCATGTATATACTACTCATGCATACTAGTATTCTTATATAATGTCTAAATTACAAACTTTCATTCATGTCACTGGTCTTATTCCCTAGGGTGTAGTTTTCTACATCCCTCAAACCCAAGTCTCATTTAATTATGATTATAAACATTACATCATCCATATGCTCTATCTGTCTATATAAATACATATACTTATTTACCTCTAGACATGCGTCTCTTTACTTCTATATACCCATGCTTATCTCTTGCTTGTGTGCATGCTTGTGATTGTTTATTCTCATCTATGTTTGCATACAAATACACCATGTCTCTTTGTCCTATATTCATCTTTATAATATATAGATTTCATAAATCTATCGATAGACTACCTTATTACATTACTAGTTTCGAACATCGTTAAGTCTACCAAGTACTCAGAATATGAGTTACTTACCTGGCTAGGCGAACGCCCGCGATCCAGGTCCGATCTGTCAACCAAGTAATAACACAAGATTAGTACCGCTATTTGCGGAACTTCCAACTCATGTATAATAACTACGGGCTTCCCCGGAACACCCAAATCATCTCCGATACTACGGTACAAAATTCATTACTCTAATACATATCTTTCTATACTAGTCCAACTAGCTGGGTAGCCTAGAAACTCGTTTTACGCGTTTGCGGCAAATATTGCGGAAAAGTTTCCGCAAACTCTACGGAAGGGTCTCGAACCCTCCGAACTACTCCGGAATTACCAAATTACCCTCGCAATGTCATTTTTACATCTTAACTATGGTTACGATCATCTACGCTCAATCGCGCGAGAAACTCTGTTTACCGGAAACTCGCTAATTCTACCGGATCGATCAAATCTAATCCGTTACTCCTCGGATTCTACCATATTTATCGTTTTAACATATTAAAACATATCCAATTCATGTCAAGGCAATTCACTAAACTACGGAATTACTGGAATCATCCGAAACTAAATCGATACACTTTAAAATATGAAATTCTAAACGGAGAGTCGTACCGAAATTCTGAGGCCATATTCGGACTCCCGTCGGCCATACGAACGCGCTGGTGCGATCGGAATTCCGATCAGAGTTACTGTTCGTCATCGGTTTACTGTTCATCCACCGCTTTCTTCGTCGTTTTGCGTGATTCCAGCCGCTGTTCGGTGAAATCGACTCCTCACACTCGTAGTACTCGTCGAGGGCTTCGATTTGACGGGTGGCATGGGCCGTGGTTCGAAGCGACGAGCAGGGATCGGACGACCCAAACTCGCGCCCTTTCCTCTCAATTTCCCGCCGTTTCCGGCTCCCTATGGACCGTCGCCGGCCACCGGAAGATGCGTCGTGGCCGGACGGTTCGTCCTGCGCCGGTGCGCCGCCGGCAGGGGCCGGATGTCCGCCGGCGCCACCCACTTTCTTTCTCTCCCTGTCGCACGATCACCCTCTTTTTTTTTTTAAATTCTGTAAAAGGCTGATAATAATAATAATAAATAAAAAAAGTAATATCTCATTTTCTAAAATGACCAAAATACCCCCACTATGAAGGGTATTTTCGGAAATCAACCTATTCTAAGCCCTTCTGATGCGATTCTCGAAAATTGCTCAACACAAAAGTTGTTCGTCTCGGAAAAATGAATCTGATGGCTTAAGAATCAACTCAATCGGAGTTCGTATGCTAATTCTATGGCGTAAACTGTAAACTATACGCCTTTTATGATAATCGTGCAATTGACTTTTAATCCCAAGCGTTTTCCAACGCGACGAATATTCACAATATTTATTCCAACCCATGAAACATCGCTTGAACTCTTATTTCTTCATCATCATCATGCTCCGAGACTAAAACATCCATTCGGGAATCTTCTAGAACATCCCGAAAATCTGGGATGTTACATTCACCCCTCCTTATAAAAATTTCGTCCTCGAAATTTCTCCGTCCTCACAACTATTGCTTCCAACCCAGTCTCATGTGCGGGAACTATCATACTCTAAACTCCACCGATATAACTTCTCTGTCTCAACTGTAACTAATCTCTATCTATAAACTAAGATCCTTAACAACTCATCCACGACTTTAAACTAACTATACTGGTCTAATTCTCATCTCTGGCTATACTGATCTGGCTCTTATCTTAGACCGTACTGTTCTGGTTCTTATCTCGAATCATCTGGCCTCACTCGGGCCCTAAACTGATTCTATCTTATCCTTGCTGATTCTCTGATCCAAAGGCCGCAAAAGTATAAACTTAATCCAATATATTCCTATACGAAAATAGCTAATATATTTACAACAAATGAGTCACCCATGGACTCATATCAATCAAGCAAAGCACTGAATAAATGATTTAAATCATATCAAACAATCATAGAAAATACCTAGAAAGACCTACGTGGTCTTTAGCAAACTGAAGACAATCTCCGACAGTTGGATCCCCACAATTGCAGTCACTGACTTCTAAACCATGCTACTGACTCTAACTCTTAAACCATGCTCTGATACCAACTTTGTAACATCCCGCCTAGGCCAGGATGCTACCGGTAGGAGACATGAGAACCCATCTCCATAAGCCTCTGATTCTAATGAAATTTCGGCAGGATGTATTCGTAACATCATGCAACCTGGCCTAAAGCCAGCATCTATACAACAAGAATCAAACATCTCGGCGTCCGGAAGGTATATCAACATCAAGGCCTCAGGCCTGAACTCAATGAACAAAATATAAAACTTGGCTCCGGCCAGAACTCGAAAATAAAACTATGCTATAACAAAACTATTACATAACTCATACAAGAGGAAATACAAAGCAAATACAAATACAAGGGCTGTGAGGACCCATAACTTGACCCAGGACACGGGACTCTCTGTTGACTGCAAATTGGGGCGATCCACTGTCTTCAAAGTCTTCACCAAACTTCTGCTACTGACCTGCAAAACTACAATAGAAATGGTGTGAGTCATAATGACTCAGTAAGTAATCATGCTCTAACTACAGCATAAACACACAATAGCTTATATTTTCGTTTCATTAAGTTTCTTAACCTATTTTTACTATAATCGTGCAATTACATTGCCCTCCTTAATTCTCAAACTGTATACATCTCTCATATAAGATTACATAGTTAACAAGATAATCAAAGCATATTATTTAAATTCTGCTTAACTCCTTTATTTTCCAGATGCCTGAAATACCATCAACTCAGCTTTCTCTAAACTATTACTCATCACATTCTTTTATTACTTACATACAGTCTAAGATTAAATCACTCACTCACATCTATTCATCATATCATGTTATTAATCTTACACACTTACTTGAATTCATAATGTTCAATCATGCATATACGAAACTAAACCTTATACGTACCTCATAAGTCATAATTCTATAACACATGTATATCATGCTCACAATATATACACATATTCATTGTAAGTCATAAATCTCTTATGCATACATATGTACCAACATATATTCTAGGTAGCGTTATATTCATTTATCTTAAACTACAAAGTTCAAATCCATTATCACTGACCATGCTACTATGTACTTGTATTCTACACATGCTACTTCGATATGAACATGCTACGCACAAAATCATCTATATATATACATAAGCATAATAATGAGATCATGTATCAATGTTAACGGTATGAATCTAATATACTATTGCTATGATGCTTTGTCAACTACCATATGTATCTCATAAGAATCACCAGAATCCATGATATATATGCATGATGGTAAATCCTACTCTGCTTTAACATGTTATGCTTTTAGAAAATACTTTCTGAAAATCCTTCTGAAAGCTCTTTGCTGAAAAAATTTATCTCACTCTTTCTTTCTGAAAAAGCTCTTTCGGAAAACTGTAACTGGAAACTAAAAACAGTGTTTGAAACTATAATCTGTATTTGAAAACTGAAACTGTATCTCAAAACTATAGACTATGTCTGAAAGCTGTAACTGAAACTTTCTCTGAGTTTTGTATCTCTGAAAACTATTTTCTGAAAAAATCTGATATTTCGAAAACTTCTTTCTGAAAACTGGTATCTGAGTGTCTGTAGAAAAACTGACGCATGGAGGCGTTACGTCTCGCCGTCCCCCCATATGCCCTAGAGTCAGATATGCAAATCCATGACATTGGGGCGTTACGTATCGCCGTCCCCCAAAGCATGCCATACCTACCCTGAAATTGGTGGTCTTGGGGCGTTACGTCTCGCCGTCCTCCAAGCCACAAACTGGAGATGGGGGTGCAGATCTATGCTACCACCCAAGCTCAAACTGGGGTCTAGGGGCGTTACGTATCGCCGTCGTCCTAGCCCATCTGGAGGTTCTGAGAGCGTCCCCTCAGTCCTCGACATGTGCACATGTCTCTGAATCCGTCAATTCCAACAATGTACAACTGGGATGGGTCAAATCCCAATTCCCGAATCCAAGGTATCTGTCAAGTCCATACTGTGTCTCAAGTTAGATACTGAGGTGAGTTTTTACCTCATGCCCCGAAAACCATAAAATCATGATCTGTATTTTAAAACTGAAAGAAAGCTTTTTCTGAAATATATTGTATTTCAAAACATCTGAAACTTTTCTCTGAAACCTTTGAAATCTTTGAAAATATTTTTATCTTTTGCTCGACTACTGAAAACTTTAACACACACCACACACATGTAGATGCTTTCTCATGATCCTTTCTACCTTAACCAAGTTTAACTATATGCTTATTCCATACTATCACATATGTTCATGCACGTGTTTTTGTATATATGCAAGTAATGAATTATGTATTCTTTTCCTTACATGCTTACATTTTGAATCATCTCACATTTACTATGTTTATACTATTCTCAGTATAGTTACACATTTATACCATCATAACTAGGCTTACCTCTATAACTTACCTTGCTGGTGGCTCACAAACAACATAAAGCATAATTTATTGTCATACACACGCGATCGAAACTCTTCTACTATATCAGACTTCAAACTTATATGAGTTTTCAAGTTCTTAGTTCTTAAACTTATTTACCATTTCCTGACTATCAACTTGTGCTCAAGAGTCTCATATCATAAACTTACATATATTCAGATGCCATGTATATACTACTCATGGATACTAGTATTCTTATATAATGTCTAAATTACAAACTTTCATTCATGTCACTGGTCCCATTCCCTAGGGTGTAGTTTTCTACATCCCCCAAACCCAAGTCTCATTTAATTATGATTATAAACATAACATCATTCATATGCTCTATCTGTCTATATAAATACATATACTTATTTAACTCTAGACATGCGTCTCTTTACTTCTATATACTCATGCTTATCTCTTGCTTGTGTGCATGCTTTTGATTGTTTATTATCATCTATGTTTGCATACAAATACACATGTCTATTTGTCCTATATTCATCTTTATATATATATAGATTTCAAAAATCTATCGATATACTACCTTATTACATTACTAGTTTCGAACATCGTTAAGTCTACCAATTACTCAGAACATTAGTTACTTACCTGGCTAGGCGAACGCCCGCGATCCGGGTCCGATCTGTCAAACAAGTAATAACACAAGGTTAGTACCGCTATTTGCGGAACTTCCAACTCATCTATAATAACTACGGGCTTCCCCGGAACACCCGAATCATCTTCGATACTACAGTACAAACTTCATTACTCTAATACATATCTTTCTATACTATTCCAACTAGCTGGGTAGCCTAGAACCTCGTTTTACGCGTTTGCGGCAAATCTTGCCGAAACATTTCCGCAAACGCTATGGAAGGGTCTCGAACCCTCTGAACTACTCCGGAATCACCAAATTACCCTCGCAGTGTCATTTTTACATCTTAACTATGGTTACGGTCATCTACGCTCAATCGCACGAGAAACTCCATTTTACCGGAAACTCGCTAATTCTACGGATCGATCAAATCTAATCTGTTACTCCTCGGATTCTAGCACATTTATCGTTTTAACATATTAAAACATATCCAATTCATGTCAAGGCAATTCACTAAACTACGGAATTACTGGAATCATCCGAAACTAAATCGATACACTTTAAAATATGAAATTCTAAACGGAGAGTCGTACCAAAATTCTGAGGCCAAAATTCTGGTGCGATCGAAATTTCGATCGGAGTTACTGTTCATCATCGGTTTACTATTCATCTACCGCTTTCTTCCTCGTTTTACGTGATTACGGCCGCTGTTCGGTGAAATCGACTCCACACACTCGTAGTACTCGTCGACGGCTTCAATTTGACGGGTGACACGGGCCGTGGTTCGAATCGACGAGCCGGGATCGGACGACCCAAACTCGCGCCCTTTCCTCTCCATTTCCCGCCGTTTCCGGCTCCCTATTGACCCTCGCCGGCCACCGGCAGATGCGCCGTGGCAGGACGGTTCGTCCTGCGCGGGTAGGGGCCAGATGGCCGCCGGCGCCACCCACTTTCTTTCTCTCCCTGTCGCACGATCACCCTTTTTTTTTTTAAATTCTGTAAAAGGCTGATAATAATAATAATAAATAAAAACACTAATATCTCATTTTCGAAAATGACCAAAATACCCCCACTAGGAAGGGTATTTTCGGAAATCAGCCCATTCTAAGCCCTTCTGATGCGATTCTCGAAAAGTGCTCTACACAAAAGTTGTTCGTCTCGGAAAAAAGAGTCTGATGGCTCAAGAAGCAACTCAATCAGATTTCTTCTGCTAATTCTATGGTATACACTGTAAACTATACGCCTTTTACGATAATCGCGCAACTGACTTTTAATCCCAAGCGTTTTCCAACGCGACGAATATTCACAATATTTTATACCAACCCATGAAACATCGCTTGAACTCTTACTTCTTCATCATCATCATGCTCCGAGACTAAAACATCCGTCCGGGAATCTTCTAGAACAATCCCGAAAATCTGGGATGCTACAGCTACCTCCTAAATTCATAAATATTTACAAAGTTTTAATATCCCAAACTTTGTTTGAAGCGACACCACTTCTTGTGTTTACATAGGTGAAGATTTAATGAAGTCCTTGATTTGGACTTATTTAGTTCTTAACCGAACTCTATTTCTTCATTAAGAGTAATTTATACTCACCCTCTTTTCCTTAAGTACTATAATTTCTAGTACTTGTTAGCTGTCACAAACTATAACTTGTTGTTACCTTTTAAACCCCTATTATTGTTGGAACAATAATTGAGGTAAGGTTCCCATTACTAGTGACATATCATATTGCCTTTAAACCCATAGCACTTGTTGTGCTCATTATCATATCTCTCGAGAGTCCTTTAGTCAATGGGTCAGCAAGGTTGTCTTTGGACCTAACATAAACAACTGTGATGATACCATCAGAAATTAGTTGTCTTTTGTACTCATGTCTTAAAGCAATATGTCTAGATTTTCCATTGTAAATCTTTCTAAATGCCCTAGACATAGTTGCTTGACTATCACAATGCAAAAAGACAGCTGGCATCGGTTGTGGCCACAACTTTATATCTAGTAATAAATTTATTAGCCATTCTGCCTCTTTGCCTGCAGCTGCTAAAGCAATAAAATCAGACTCCATAGTAGAGTGAGTTATACACGTCTGTTTCTTTGAAGCCCATGAAATAGCTCCTCCACCTAAAGAGAAAATCCAGCCAGACGTTGACTTATTGTCATTAACACTAGTTATCCAACTAGCATCATAATATCCTTCTAATATCGGAGGAAATCTTTTGTAAACTAACGTAAAAGATTTTGTCCTTTTAAGATAACCAATAACTCTTCCTATTGCTCTCCAATGATCAACTCCAGGATTATATGTATATCTTGATAATTTACAAACAATATATGCAATATCTGGTCTAGTGCAATACACTACATACATCAAGCTCCCAATTGCACTAGCATAATTTAATTGACTTACGGATCTTCCAGAATTTTCAACCAGTTTATTAGAAGCATCAAATGGAGTATTAAATTCTTTTATACCCAAATGATTAAACTTGGAAAGAACCTTGTCAATGTAGTGAGATTGACATAAAGGAAAACCCCCACTACATTTTTTAACTTTGATACCTAAGATAGTATCAACTTCTCCCAAATCCTTCATTTTAAATTGAGAAGTTAAATATTTCTTAGTATCATTTATGCCTTGCATATTAGTTCCTATAATTAACATGTCATCAACATAAAGACATACTATCACACCATAATCATTTGTGAATTTAGAGTAAATGCATCTATCAGCTCCATTATGATTAAATCCATTTGACAATATAGCATTATCAAATTTTTCATGCCACTGTTTCGGAGCTTGCTTTAATCCATACAATGATTTAACCAGTTTACAAACTTTCTTTTCATTCCCAGGAAGCACGAACCCTTCAGGTTGCTCCATATAGACTTCTTCATCAAGATCACCATTCAAGAATGTTGTTTTAACATCCATTTGATGGACATATAAGCCATAAATTGATGTTAAAGCAAACAACATCATAATTGAAGTAATCCTGGCAACAAGAGCATATGTATCAAAATAATCTACTCATTCTTTTTGTCTAAAGCCTTTAGCAACTAGTCTTGCTTTGAAGGTTTGCAGAGATCCATCAGTATTGTATTTCCTTCTAAACACCTATTTGCATCCGATGGGTTTAGAATTAGGCGGTAAATCTGCCAATACCCATGTATCATTAGATAGAAGAGAATCCATTTCATCATTTATTGCTTCTTTCCAGAAAGCCAAATCTCTTGAGATCATTGCTTCTTTATAAGATTTAGGATCCTCTTCTAAATTTAAAATTTTTGGTATTTTATTTAATACATTGTCCCTACTTCCTTCAACTAGAAAGACTAATGCTTGAGAATCATTAAAATCAGGATCTAAGCTCTTTTCTTTTCTAGCTCTCTGACTTCTCATAGGTTCTGTAGGAGATTCACTTGCCTTTCTTTTAATTTTATTTGGAGAAGAGCTAAGATCCAAACCAGTATTCGGAGTTACAAGTGGAGTTAAATTTTCCTGAATTATTGTGTGAATTGCCAGTAATTTAGATTCCAAGAACTCAACATCCTTAGATTCTATAATTACACTAGACTCAATGTCTAATAATCTATATGCTTTTGAGTTCTCAGCATAACCCACAAAAATACTTTTAATTCCTCTTGGTCCTAATTTTGTTCGTTTAGGATCATGAACTTTATAATAGGCTAAGCAGCCCCATACCCTTAAGAAATTTAAGTTAGGCCTCTTCCTTTCCATATCTCATATGGTGAAACCTTAAATTTCTTGGAAGGTATTCTGTTATGCACAAAACAAGCTGTTAATAAAGCTTCTCCCCATAGATTCATTGGTAATCTAGCATGCATTAATATAGCATTTATCATATCCACCAATATTCTATTTTTTTTCTTTCAGCCAGGCCATTTTGTTGTGGGGTATAAGGTGCACTAGCTTTGTGAATCAAACCATTTTCTTCACAAAATATTGAGAATTCATTGGAAAAGTATTCACCTCATCAATCACTTCGTAGGATTTTAATTTTCTTTTCCAATTGATTTTCAACCAATGCTTTGTAACATTTAAATACATCAAATGCTTGATCTTTTGTTCTCATTAAATAAACATATGTGAACCTAGAACAATCATCAATGAATGTAATAAAATATCTATTACCACCCCTAGTGAAATGTCCAATTAATCACAAATATCAGAATGCACAAGTCCTAGCAATTCTGTTGTTATTCATTACTAGGAAATGGTTTCTTAGTCATTTTGGCCTGTATGCATATTTCACATTTCCCACCATGTTTAGTAACATTAAGTATCATCCCATGTAGTTCAACCGTTCCTTTTCCATTAAAATTAACTTCTTTCCATAAGTAAATTGTAGTTCAACCGTTCCTTTTCCAAGAACTTTGGCAGTTGTCATGATTCCTCATCAAAACCTTCTCATCATTTGCTGCAACTTCATAATTTTTGAAGAACTTTTTGTTGTTGCAAATGTGAACAGTAGCACCAGAATCATACCATCAATTTGCAGATATTTCACCTGTTGCCATATTGCATTCGGTTACCATACTAATATCCAATGCTTTAACCATAGCAACGATTTCTTAAGGAGATGCTTGATTTTCAATCATATTTGCCTTTTTCTGTCCAGCATTCCCTTCCACCATTAATTTCTTATAAAACTTGCATTCTTTCTTGAAATGGCATTTTTTACCACATAAGAAAGAAGACTTGTTTTTCTTATTATTAGAAGAATTCTCTTTTGAAACATCATCAAATTTTCTTTTATTTCCAGCATTGTTAGAATTTCCAGAATATTATTTATTTTCTAGACTCAACATTGTTCACCTTAGAACCAGATTGCAAAGCATATTTATTCTCACGAATTCTTGTTTTTTCTTCAATTCGAATATGCTTTATTATTTGATCTATGGTGAAATTTTCAGAAGTATGTAATAACTTCTTTCTATAGTCATTCCAAGTGGTTGATAATTTTGCAATTACAGCAGCCACTTGAAGAGATTCAGAAACATCCACTTTTAAATCTTTGAGTCTAGAAACAACCAATAATAATTCATCAACTTGATTCATGATAGATTTACCATCTACCATTTGAAATTCAAAAAATTTCATACCCACAAATCTGTTTGTGCCTTGTTTTTCAGAAGTATATTTATTTTCCAAAGCATTCCAAATTTCTTGTGGCAATTTAATTGGACGAAATAAATCATATAATCTATCAGAAATAGAATTCAAGATAAAACCTCTACATCGCACTTCATCCTCTTCACGTTTCTTACGAGATGCCTTGATCTCATCAGTATCTTCGTCGGATGGTTCTGGAATTGCAGGTAGATCAGCACTCAACAAATAAGCAATTCCTAATTCTATAAGAAGAAAAAGCAACCTGTCATTCCAGCGAGTAAAATTGGTGCCATTAAAACGATCCAGTTTGAACACCTCTGGATTGAACATCTTGTTGAAGACAGAATCAGAACCAGTGGCCTCCATTCCAGTATAGCAATTAAATTCCTTAAGATTGTTAGAAAAATAATGGAAGCACAACAAACAATTCACAGTAATACGAATACGGCTTTGATAGTGTGGTCACTATCCTTAAGGAATTAATGCCCCATTTATAAATGCTTCAGGGTTTATGGCAGTATCCCTCCAGGATTTCTACAAAACCTAAACAAAAATTCTAGATAGAAAATCTGGAATTTCTCCCAAGAACACAGAAAGAAGATTGTAGAGAAGAGAGAAGATATTCTGTATATGGAATTCTGGAACTTCAAAGGTATTTATAAACTGTAGGCAACCCTAGGCAATAGACACTTCCTTTCCAATTAACTATCATAACTGTTAACATTAATTAAAACAATTAATTTCGAAAAATGATATTAAATGATAATTAATTTTATGCCTAAGGCCCAAGTGCCCCAAGTGCCAATCTTTGACTATATAATATATAATATTAATTCATAGCCAAATTTTTTTGTTTCCCTCCAAAATTTCCACCAATCAATTTGAATCAAATTGGTGCAATAAATGTATTTAAAAAATTATTTCCTTTTGTAACTCTTAGATGTGTGATTCATTTATTCTCTTCTCTTCTCATAACTTAATCACTAACTATCTAAGAAGAGCATGTTGGTTTCTATTATGGTCCCGGATCGATTATAAGCATGAAAAACATTGCGAATACATATCGACGAAGTTGCGGAATACTCACATCGATCGGTTGAGTCGATTTGAAGACGATTGAAGCCAAAATGCTCACTGTTTTGGCGCATGAACTGCAGCAGTCCACTGCCTCCAATTTCAAATTTTTGAGATGACAAACGGAGCTCCAAGCCTCGTCCGATGGATCCCGGCTCATGGGTGAACCTCCCTACCACCTTCGCAAGACTCGTAAGTGTGCTAGCACTTGAATTTTCACCATGAAAACCCACTCTTTGCTTCCCATTTGTCACGCCATTTCTGGTTCAAAACCAGTGAAGAAAAACGTGAGAGAGTGAGAGAGAATGAGAGAGAAGAAGTTGTGTTATTGGTTGGTAAAATCCTTTTCCAAAAAGGGTTTATATATTTTTCATAAAATATAAAGCATTACCAAATAAATAAAATGGTAAATACTCCCACCAACTTACACTATTCCAACCATACACATCAACTATTCATTTCACTTTATCAAAGTGACATGTTGTGTGTCCATCACTCAATCAATCACATCCATCAATCAATCAATCAATCACTCAAAGTGACTTTTGATTTGACGCTTGATGTGACGAGTGATTTGACGCTTGATGTGACTTGCGTCGCCGCACTCGAATTCGAAATACGAATGCGCTCGCAATCACACTCGGGCTCGGGTTCGCTAATTCCAAATTAGCGAGTTTTCCGTTGCGTCGTAATTAAATGATTACGCCTAGCGAATTCACTATTCACGTCGCTAACGAATTAATTCTAAATTAATTCGTTCGCCCGAATTAAAATCCAATTTCAATTTCGCGTCGAAATCCAATTTCGTTTCATATATCGAATATATTAATTTATCGATTAATTCCAAATTAATCGTTATCTCTCTCTAGATGATATTTTATCCTAGATAAAATATCTCGGTAATTAATCCTAGATTAATTTTCTCTCTCTTCTATATAATCCCAGATTATATAAGAGTGCGAGTTGTGCGTCATCGGTGGATTATTGGGAAGCGACCCATGAGATCCCTGGATAATTCGGCAGTAAATACGGTCGTCGGATATCCGAATCACGTACGTACCAAGTACTACGTTCTACCGATTTACGAGACAAGATCGGCTTCTAGCAAAGCACGAAGTCTATCCAATTCTCCGGTCATATTCTCTAAGAATATTTAAGATCTATATCAAGCGTAGTATACAAGTATCGTGTATATCGGCCCAGTATCGGATAGTCACGTGCTAGGGCTGGGGCTGGATAAGTGTCTGCCCCTTCCGAAGCACATATCGGATGTCTGGTAACTAGTCTCTATAATCGGATATACATGACCTTGTCATAATATCCCGATGGCCGGCCAGCACTTAAGAGCACTAATATCGTATCCTGCGTGACATCATCTCCACTATGACTGGAGTGATACTTCTGTCTTGACATCACACCCAATACTCTACGATTCTCAATATACCTAGCATTGGCGTACACAGAACCGGTTAGAGTCCTGGACGACCTCAACTAAAGCATATTGATTGTCGTAAGCATTAGCGGTGCAAGTCTCAGGTTAAGACCATACACACCTACCCTGATGTCGGACTCCCATAGACACATAGTCATAATACCAATGGGATTCCGAGGGGTCTATCCAGAGAGAAGCTGTTTCCCGTACCATCGGTGAAACACAACCTCCTATCGCACTTGCATGAGTATCCAATACCCAAATATATGAGAACTATGCTGTTGTGCCCTCAACCACGCACAAGTGCAATACTAGCCTATTCCGCATTATCGATGTCCAGTCTCGATAATACTACGACTAGGGATATTTAATGATTAATCCTTCGTGGACTGATACTGTCTCATATCATCTCAATCCAGGAACTAATCATATGGACCTCTCTTCATTTATATATCTAAGGTGATCCAATCACAAATGATGAGAGTGCAATTTCCTTGTCACATAGTTAATTTGTACAACAACACTATGATCTGTACAAATAGTGACGCTATGGGTCATATTATCCAACAATCTCCCACTTGGCACATAGCCAGTCACTCAAGTGTCGAACACCCGAACTATGTACGGTTCGCTCAAATTGCTGAGAAAAGGTTTTCGTCAGCGGATTTCCATGATTATCGTCTGACGCGATTTATACGATCATCACATCGCCACGATGTATGATCCGAACGAATCAGATGATATAGAAGTATATCTGGATCGTCGATGAGACCTTTAATTCTTTAGCCTTGTGCTGACGCCTAGCTTCGCTGCTAACAGAACTATATCTAATCTAATTAGATTTATTATCGACCCAAATGGCTTCTATTGCTGCCTCAGCTGCAGCAATAATCCGCATTGTTGTTTATTCGGCAACAGTATCTTGCTCGGAAGATTTCCAGCTCACTGTCCCGTTATTCAAACTTTATAGTACCGCAGTATTTAACTGTTTGGAAACTTGCGGTAGTGATCTCAGTCACTTCAAGTTCTCATTCTCCATAGTTTAAGACAACATCTTTAGTTCTCTAAGATACTAACAGATGTCCTTAACTTCAATCCAGTGACTATCACTTGGATTGACCCGATTGTGACTCCATATGCTCAAAGCGTATGAGACACCATATCAAGTACATTTTAAATGTACAATTTCCCAGAGAGTGTAACAACTCCAAATCTATCCCAGTAGATCTTTATTCCTTGAATAAAGGTTGTTACTCTCCAGAATTCTACGGAGAATTCTATGAAAGCCAAGGTTCATCAATTGCTTTATGGGAATTTCCTTGTCAGTGCGCTCCCACTAACCTCCTTATATACACAAGAATCATTTCGTTTTGAATCAAATCATAAACCATTATGATTATTTCAAAACGACAGTTCCAAGAACCTTATGCTTGCTTCAATCCAAACATGGATCGAATAACCCACAAACCTTGTTTGTCGGTTACACAAAATCGTCAGGATGTTGTAAGCATCCTCCAAGCGGTTTCCTTTTCAGGAAAGCAATTTTGATCTTTAACTAACACATTTCATAAATGAAATATGCAGTATCTACAAGCATCTTCAAAATGGATTTACCATGGCAACAGGTAAAAGGTTGAACCGTAATCAACACAATGTTGATAACGATACCTTTCCGTCAAAAGCCTAGCTTTGTACGTTGGTATGTTGCCATCCATGTATGTCTTCCTTGAAGACGTTTACTGTACCAATAGGCATAATGCCTTGCGGTACAACAACTAGTATCCAAACATAGTTGTTATACATGGAATCCATTTCGGACTCATGGCACTTTGCCATAATAGGGAGTCGATACCTTGTATCACTTCCTCGTACGTAGTCGGTTGGTATACCTCCATAAGATTTACATCTTTAAGGGGTTACATCAGAAACCCATACCCCAGGTTGTTTCCTGATTCTCTCCGATCTACGAGGTTCTTGTGTATTCGAAGATTAATGGTATAGTCTCATCCTTGATGAACTATTTGTGTTCCATTAAGGACTTCGTGCCTTGAATAGTATTACTCCGATTTTCATCGAGTATCACTATCCTCCCACTGACCACTGCATATCGGTGTTCCTCTTAGGAAAACCGCATGGTGAGCAACAATTATATTGTTCTCATGTGAGATTTATAAGTACTATACTTATGGTTTCCCTTAGGATAACCTATAATTGGCACTTATCCAATTTGGTTTTTTAGTTTGGTATCATCCAAACGTTATGCCTGGCATACCCAAATTATTAGGAATGAGAAACCCTGTTTCTTTCCTGTTCATATCCTATATGATATCTGTCAAACAGATTTATATGGAACCTTATTCTAAATAAGTTTTGCACTGTTAATACATATCCTGTTGAAGGAAATGATAGCTCAGAGCGACTCGTGATAAACCTTATCATGTCCAACAAAATTCGGTTTTCGTTCGGACACACCGTCTAACTGACGTGTCTCGGGAGGAGTCCTCATCTGAAAGAATACTATACTCTTTCATGTATGTTTGAAACTTACTGCTTAAGTATTTTCATTACGGTCTTACCGTGACGGTATAATACTATAGCCGATCTGTTTATCTACTTCGTGTCGAAACTCTAATAGTTTCCGATCTGTGTTCTTCAAAAGAAACACATAACCATAACGTGATGCCACATCCGTTAAGGTCACGAAATATTCATGTTCACATCTAGCCTAGCTAGATATGGGCCCACTAACTTCACCATGAATAGGGCTAACAGATCGGTGGCACTTACACTATTACCAAGTAAACAGTGTTTTAGGTACTTTACCTAACAAACTAGATTCGTAGACTTTATTTGAATAGTCAAATCAGTCCTAGTACCCACTCTTCAAAATGCGGATATACGAATCTTGTTTAATGTGTCCCAGACAACAATGCCACAAATAAGTCTCTATTGATCAAATCAATTTGAGCTATTTATTTGTCATTTTATATGTTTTGAGATTTTAATTATATTCAAAATATAAATTCTGTTATTCACATCTAATGTGTTTATCTCAGTATCATCTTTATATAATGAAACACTTAGTGTTCTAGAATATAAAGGTTTATCCACAATGGATTAAACACTGATATAGAGATAATGTCTCTAGTCAAACTAGTTACATTATAACAGTTCCTAATTAAGTACACACCCAAAGGTAGTTCCTAAACTTAGGTATCTACGGTCGAAACAGCGACTTTCGTCCCGTTTCCGATTCGCAGAACAATCTCAGCTTGAAGTCAGTATCCTGCTCAAAGCAGATTCTGAACATCAATACATATATTTTATGTACCACACTAAGTATTTAAAATCTAATTTCAATACTAGTAGTGAACATAACTTTGACAAACATTTTTAAGTAAGAGCCTTGCCCTTTCTTTAATTCCTTCGTGTCTGCCATATCCAAATGGTAGTCACTTTGGGATATTTCAATTATCCTTTTCAATATTTCAAGAACCTTAGGCCAAGCCTTGGGTTTTTAGAATATCGAAACGATGTGCACCTCGTGCTACATGCCCAATTGCAAACTTTGACTTTTCTCTCTAGAATAGTCAATTAATTCTCCAAGAATTATTTATTGCAATTTTAATACTTCTTAAATCTAAACATAGATTTATGACAAGTATATTAAATTAAGCATTAAGTCATCATCACATAAATCTTCCAAAGATTTTATGCTCTACTTATTTTGCTTAATTTTGGGCTTAAGGTATAATAAGTTATTTTATCAAATAAAGTAACCTATTATTTATTCCCAATTTGAAAATTAAATCATTTAAATATTTTAATCCCAGATTATATTTTAAATATCCAACTTTTCAATTTTATCTTGATTACAATAGTCCAACTATTTAATCAACGATTAGTGGTACTATATATATTATAATGATTATAATAGTCCAACTATATAATCAAATATAATCCAAATTAATTAACCTCAATTACATTGATTACTATAATCCAATTATAAAATCAACTGTAAACTGAAATTAATTAATTCAAATATATTGATTAATATAATCCAATTATATAATCAACTATAATACAGTCCAACTGTATATTAAAACAACATTAAATATTAGTCCAACTAATACTTTTAATATATGACGAGTGTTATTCGTTTGAGCGCGTATGGCGAGTAATTGAACGAATATTGCAAATCAATTCTTGCCTCCCACTATTTTTCGGCGAGCCTCTAACCTCTGTCGAGACTCGGGAAACCGTGTTTCCTAGTGGGCTAGGATCCCGTTAAATATCACACAATCTTGACTTTGGCCAACAAATTGTATGATAATTAACTAGGTAGATCTCTAAGATCAATTGGATCTCATCCAACTCCTAGATCCGGTAGGTGGACATCCAAGTCCGAAACATATATCTTATATATGCCAATATATCCAATATATACCCTAACCTTTTTCCTCTGAATCAACTAGGCCTTGGCTTTGGCACAACAAACCTGATGATCCCAGTCAAGCGCGGACCCATTGACCATGGAAGCTTCGTAATCAATGTAGTGGATAAGAAGTGGTCTTGACTTTGGCCAACAAACCACAACTTGGACAAGACACCAATATGGAACAAAGCTTCGTGATTCAAGCACATCTTCGACGGACAAGGGCTTGACTTTGGCCAACAACCCATGCCAATCTAGGATCTTGAGCAAGAATCACTCAATGGAAGGAAAAGACGCATGATATTTTGAGGGCTTTTCGCGTGCAAATTGGCTACCAATTTCATTATCTTTGTTAAGGTCTCATCATCATACACCCTTAAACATGCATTCTAAATACATAATAAAGCGAGTATGAAATAAATATATGATATGCGGATGGATACTTAACACATTGATCCTAGATCAAATCTCTCCCTTTCTCACTCAAGCTAGCACTTGTATTACTTCTACCTGTTACACTACACTTCTAAAGAAAGAACCTCATTTACATTGAGGGGAATAGGTGAGAAGAGAATACAAAGAGAATAAAAGTGATAAGGCTGGACACGCAGGTCCAATTTAATAAATCGAATTTATTACAACAATTCCAAAATTGCCCCACCCGACTAATATCCATCCGATATACATTATTCATTCATCACAACCACGTATTCACACATAAGCATGCTATCAATCAATCTAATCAAATTAATTAATCTGATAATTATGTGATCATCCAATGTTCAAACAACGATTTGATTTTGCTCGAGTCAAACTCGTTTTTGCGAATAAGTACTCAAAGTACGAATTCATGAATTAAATTAAACTACATAATTAAATCCAATTTAACATGTATTAATACTAATTCACTATTCAACTCCAAATTGAATATTACACTTTATTTAATAAACCTTTAACGACTTAAATTCCAAATTTAATCGCTTCGGGACTCAAAGCCCGATTAACGTCCAACGTCAATTCAATTCAAGTCTAATGGGCTTTAATTAATTTCTTTAAGGCGTGGGCTTCGGCAACCAAAGCCCAATCAAGGAGTAACCCCATAAGCCTAGAAATCAATTTAGGCCCATTAGGCCCAATTAAACTTTAAAGGTTTATAAGTTGCATTTGGGCTTTATGGTTAAGGTTTTGGGCCCAATTGGATCCAATCCACTTGGCCTAAACCCAACTTGATAAAATCAAGCCCAATTGGCCCAAATACAACATAATAAGCCCAAATCCAATTTAAGGCCTAAATAACTAAATTACACGAATCCAATTCCGCAATTTAATTACCTAAAGTGCATTACATGATTAATCACCCAAATCAATATTTCCAAAACATGAAATTAGTCCAATTAATCATGCTCATTATCATCATCACATGTCCAACACATAAATGAAAAAATCACCCCATTACATGCTTTTAATGCTCTCGGCCAAGGAGGGATTTTGTGTCCGATTTGGTTTCAATCCAATCGAACCCACAATCGACATAAATCACATCCAATTTGATTTTATACACATCCAATGTCACAAAATCAAAAATTACCAAGATAATTAGGGCATTATACCATTCGGCCAAGTGAAGCAAATTGGGGGGATTTGTTCAATTCAAAATTCAATCTAATTGACTTCAAATTAACATCATCCAACATCATTACAACTCATCCAATGAATCAAAATGAAAAAATTCCAAATTTCCAAAATGCTTGAAGATTCGGCCAACATGAATTTTTGGGGAAAAATTGATCCAATCAATATTTCATTAAATTGATCCAATCAATCACTTATAAACATGTTATAAGCATACTCAAACATTCAATTCATTCAAATCATGCTCAAAACAAGTTTACCCAAATTTTAAGCCCTAAAATTTTCATGCTCAAACCTAGGCTCTTGATGCCATTGTTGGTTTCTATTATGGTCCCGTATCGATTATAAGCATGAAAAACATTGCGAATACATATCGACGAAGTTGCGGAATACTCACATCGATCGGTTGAGTCGATTTGAAGACGATTGAAGCCAAAATGCTCACTGTTTTGGCGCATGAACTGCAGCAGTCCACTGCCTCCAATTTCAGATTTTTGAGATGACAAACGGAGCTCCAAGCCTCGTCCGACGGATCCCGGCTCATGGGTGAACCTCCCTACCACCTTCGCAAGACTCGTAAGTGTGCTAGCACTTGAATTTTCACCATGAAAACCCACTCTTTGCTTCCCATTTGTCACGCCATTTCTGGTTCAAAACCAGTGAAGAAAAACGTGAGAGAGTGAGAGATAATTGAGAGAGAAGAAGTTGTGTTATTGGTTCGTAAAATCCTTTTCCAAAAAGGGTTTATATATTTTGTTAGACATTATGTCCCATAGCGTCACTGTTTGTAAATGATATTGTATTATTGTACAAAATTAACTATGTGATAATGAAATTGCCTTTT
>SKCR01010966.1:0-66613 GCA_019454045.1 Zanthoxylum bungeanum | reverse complement strand
AGATGTCTCATCTAACGAGGATGTTGGGCCCCAAGGATGGTATCATAACTACTCCCAACCAGAAATGTGTTGTGGGAGAGATGTGATATTTTTATAAGTTATGGATTCTTTTCATTAGTGGTACGCATTTTGGGTGAGCTTCCATAATGGAGAATAAATGTAGTCTAAAACGGATAAATATCTTACTAGTGAGGTGTATGGAATCTCAATCAAAATATTTGACATTAAATAGAGAAACTTGCCTTCAATTGTGCAGTCATTAAGTGCAACACGTGGATACCACAGCAAAATATTTGACATTCTTAGTGTTTCTTTGACGACCTGCAGGACATTGCAAATTCATCACTTAGTGCATATATAGATTCAAAAATGTTACATTCACACACATTTTTACTTAAAGTTTTACAAACTCTCTCACTGTAACTACAGTGATTTACAATAAATCACTGTAGCTACAGTGAGAGAGTTAATAAAACTTTTAAGTAAAAGTGTGTGTGAGTGTATCATTACTCATATAGATTTATGTATCAGTTGTTGAAAAGTAAAGCAATATCTCTCTCTCTCTCCAACCTTTAGCCCATAAGACATGCTGTTCACATCTTCAAGGGTAAGCGAGGATCCATCTGCCTTGTTTTTTATCATTCCCAGTTGTTCTTCCTGTAATTTATTGTTAGTGATCTTCCCAGGAAGTGCATAATAATTAAACACACATCACATTTCATAAGGTTTCATATCTCCACAATTCATTTAATGAAACGCCATATTGTTCTTTCATATAACAATGGTTTCGATCTATTCATATGTTATAGGGATATTAATAAACAGGAATATTCCTTTTTCTTAAAACAAAAGGGCTTGAGAAAAGGGTTGAGGCTGTATGAGCAGGGAATATCCTCGAGACTCAAGATTATTTTTACATTTTAAAGTCATTGGTTATAATAAAAAGAATATGGGACACTTGATCATTTGTTACTTCAATAAAATTTTGGTATATGAGGAAATGAATAGTTTCTCCTAGAAAGGTTAGCAAATGGGTCGGGATTGAAAAACTCATTCATAGTAAGAACACCATTTCAAAATTTAAGAAGTTGGACGTTTCCAAAATCTTGAAAATATCAATAAACAACACTTGAATAAGAGGTGGGTTTTTCCAAGTTCAGCCCATTTGCCAACCTCATTATGGCTTGTTTCAGTTTCTTGATGTTGAAGTTCTACTCTTAAAAAAAATTGGGTTCTTTTTTATTACAATTCATATATTAGTTTGCATGAAATTGGGAAGCTCACCCTTAGTTTTTGCTGTGCTTCCTTATTGTCATGGAGAAACTTGACACTCCACATCATAGCAGCAGCAGTGGTAGTCTGGCCAGCAATGATCAATGTCAATAGATTATCCATGATCTCTAAATCACTTAGCTTTTCATTTTTTGGACATGAATCTTTCTCCAACATTGACTGCAGAAAGTCTTCAAAATATTCCTCTCCCTTCCGTCTTTTTGCAATCATCCCTCTGAAGGTTTCCATAAGCCTATCACGTGCCTGAATGTAGAAGTTTATTATTGTGCTTTGTCACTCAAAAAGAGTCTATTAAGTTACACAAGGCCTTTAATTAGGAGAGGAAGATTGTAATATCTCTATTCTCTATCACTAACGAGAAAGACCCTAAACTAATTTATAAGCAATAACTTGATAGAATAATAAATATGTGACGAGCTGTGAACTCAAAGCGGACAATATTTACGAGACATAAATAAACAATTATTGACTTTCTTACCTTAATGCCTCTATAGTATCTTGTGCCTGGAATCATAAAAGGGAAAGATAACATAGCATCAGAAACAGCTGAGCAGTCTTTCTCAATCTGCCGCAGCAAAGAATCCTCTTTAACGCTCATCAGCATGTTGCACATAGAATCAAATGTTATCTGCAATATGACATTTTCAATGTGGAAATTAAAGCACCACAACAAATTCAATTGTGATTGGGGGTTTCTTTCGTTCGAGAAAATCTCGCACATCGGCTTAAAAAAATGAATGAATATAAATTTTAGACGATCTTCATCTCTCACATCGGCTTAGAAAAATGAATGAATATAAACCTTAAGCAATCTTCAACGTTCAAAACATAATATCGACCGACATATATATCTACAAACCAGACAAAATACCGACATACACATAATTAAGCTAGTACCTTCATGCCAAAATCAAGTACCGAAAAGCTTTTCCCACTTTCTTGTAACTTCCTGAGTCTCTGGGAGAGCATTTTGTCAAAACTCTTGACAAATTTAGACAATGAATTCATGGAGAAAGGATCAGATAGAAGACGCCTGATCCTTTTGTGACTCTCGTGGTGGACACATAACAAGCTATTCTTTCCAACGGCATCCGCCATTGATTTCACATATCCCTTGTTGAAGTTGGCAAAATCATTTGTAAAAATCGTTTTTGCACCTTCAGGATTTGGAACAAACACATGAATCTTTCCCAATATCCTTGTCCTGAACCACTTCCCATACCTGATAATTAATTTCATCACAGGCATATGACTAATTAATAAGGCTTATGATTGATGTGAATCGAATCAAATCAAATAGAACATTATGTTATAGGAGATGCTCCGGCGCACGAAATTTCCCATACCGTAGATTCTGGGGAAGATTCAATATGTATGCAGGACCTATGACCTCCAGGTCACAATAGAATAACTTTACCGTTACACCAAGACTCATCCTCGTTATAACTGATTTAAATATTTAATTATTTCAATAGTGAATCAATCTCATGTGTAAGAAGTGACCCTGACACCAGTTCTCATTCTGCATGAGAAATGTTGTTTTAACACATTGCTTTGCCTGTTCGGGCTTGCTGTGTCTGTTCGGACATGCCCCAAAGCATCCCAAAAATATTTATGCCAATAAATTATTATATGGATCAAAATTAAGAAATAATAAGAGAACTAACCATAGTCTTCTAAGTTTGACGAAATCATAGCATCCTTTTGTGCTGTTACTAGCTGAAAATAAAGAGAAAGTTTCACCAATGAAAGGCAATCCCAGCTTTCCGGGGATTTCAGATTTTCTTCTCCAGGATTTTGATATGAAAAAAGCAACACTTAATGAAAATACTGCAACTATGGTAACATAATTGTTTTGTACTTGCAAAGACAGCTCTTCCTTTGATAGAACCATGATCTTAATTAAGCTTTCTTATCATGTTATGTTTATGTTGAGATACTGAATTTTTTTTTTTTTTTTTTTTATATAGATAAAAGATGATTAATGAGACAAGAGCCCTGAAAGAGGATCATTAATTAATTTAATGAAAGGCATCTTTGGGTTGGTACTTAGGCTAAAAAGAGGAGATAATTTTTTTAGTAAAGGACAATCCTCTATATTTTAATCAATGAGGCTTCATTGGAGGGATCTCATAACTTATTAAATTTTTTTGAAAAAAAAATAGAAAAAACTCATATTTTAATTTTAATAACAAATAATACTATATTAAAATATGTATTTTGTCTATCTTTTAATATGGTCGTTAACTTTATAATTTAAGAGATCTTTCATTGAAATTTTATTAATATTTTAATATCTTTATCAACTGTTTGAAGAGATGAGCTTAGATATTAGTTGAACTTTGATCGTTTCCACACATAAAAAATAAATTAATTAATTAATTAATTAAAGTAATTAGGATGAAGTAGACTGGATATTTGAAATTGGCAAACCTGGGAGCATTTGGCACACCAAGATGCTTGCCTGCCTGCCACAATACTTCTGCCTCCATGATGTCATTCACTGGACAGGATTATATTGTGAATATTCCATATGGGTTATATTGGGAATATGCTTCTAACTAAGTGATGACCATTCTTAACTAATAATGCGTGCTTAGATTTGGGCTTAAGCCATTTTGGTAGCGAGAATATAATCTTGGGCAGGATAAGGTGTTTGTTTGTGAATACTCTCATCATTTGTGGGAATGATATATAAGAATATGTTTATAAGTAATCCCACGTCATTTGAAAAAGATGTATTGAAGATAAACTTATAAGTGATGATTTCCCTTAACTAAAAAGACATGTTTGGGTTAAGATTTCGGAATTTGACCGTTCTAACCCATGTTAGTGAGGCAATTCAAGCACCCATTTGAAAATTATAAAAGTATTTTGAACTGAGTTGTTTATTGTACTTGAGAGCTCAGATAAGTTGAAATGATAAGGATTCAATAAAACGAGAGATAAAAAAAAAAAAAAAAAAAAAAAAATCATGTTGGAATAGTGTTGCTTGTCATGGTTATGGGTGTTTGTGTGTTTGCTGGAAGCCTATCAAGTTCATGTGTGTTGTTGAAGAAGAAGCCTTGGGTGACTGAGGTGTGGATATTGATGTGATTCTGATTGGCAATAGCTTATTAGGCTGCTTTCTCAGTTAGTTGACAAGTCAGAAGCCACTATGAGAAAAAGGTCATTGTCCTAAGCCACACATACTCAGGGTTATACAAAATATCATTAATGGATGGCAATTTAACCCACAAATCCGTAAATTCTTTGGTACTTATTAAATGTGGGTATGATTTAATATATCTTTTTTCGGGTGATGGGTGGGTATGATATTATAAATCAAAACCCGTTACGAATAGTGCGCGGGGTTGGTAAATAGACAAACCCGATGGATATTCGAATCGGTATCTGCCAACTGCCTTATATTGATCAAATAACAAATTAAATTCTTTAAAATTAAAATGTATTAGTGTCGGATGTATGTATTATTAGTCTTGGATTTTATTAATTTAAATCTATACAACATATGTTGAAATGTATATCAAGGAGACATCGGTATTTTAATTTGCACCCGTCATAATAATAAATATAATTACAAAAAAAAAAAGAACATGCAAAGGCAATAATCATAATAGTTGGAGAAAGATTTGGATTAATGGATTTTAAATTGGAAACTGGTCATTCAAGGAATTAAAAGAGTTTGAGAAGAATCGGTGCAATGGACATTCTCTCTCTCAAACACTCGCTGTATAAGTAATTGATCTAGACTTATACATTATGTTTGTTATTTTCTGTGGAACTTTAATTTTTCATATGTATTTTTTTAAGCCTAATGATATGAATTTTATATCTCTTATTATATTTAAAATTTTATGTTCACTCAAATGTATTTTTTATTCATAAGTGGTTAGAATTTAGGAATCCGCTAAAAATCTATCGGGTCCCATTATAGCTTTGATATTTTATTTTTTATGTACGGTGGGTTGGTAATGATAAACAAAACCCGTAATGGATAATTGGTGGATTTGGTTTTTTATTTGTGAATACAAGTGGATTTGGTATGTATAAACTCGTACCAAAACTCATCCGCTATCATCCCCAAATGTGATTATGATTGTGAGCTAGTTAAGGATTTTAAGATATACAAAAAGTGTAAGCTTGTCATAAAATGTATATGATCGTTGGTTATGTCAGTAATAGATTTATTTAATAATTATTTCAGTAGATATAACTAACAATCATCAGGATAATTTAGTAGCGAACATGTAATACATTAAAGAGTTAACATAGGTGATCGTTGGTTACTACAACGAAATAAAAATAGAGGGAAACCACGATTAAAAATCCGAAATTAGATCATTATTTATCAACAAATTTCAAGTTTCATGCTGAAAGTTTAGTAAGTAAAAATTTTCAAGTACTTGATTGGTGGAACCGACATCAAAATGTCTATCATGTTTTTATCAATTATTGCTAAAGAAGTGTTGGCAGCACCTGTTTCCACATTCGGTTGAACAAGCCTTCAGCTTAAAAGGCAATATTTTGGAAGTGATATGGTCTCCATTACATCCAGACACTTTAGAAGCAACAACATGTGTGGATGATTGGACCCAAGCTGATCTGAGACAACAAGAAGATGCCCCCAATGAATTTGAAGAATTGTTTGACAATACATTTGTAAGTGTAAGCGGAACGGAAGCTGAATGATCAATAACACACACAAATAATGATGATGAGTAAATAATTGTAATGGGAAACTATCTAAAAATGATAATGGAATTACGTGAGCTTTGATTCCTCTCATTTTAATAGGATACATAGACAACTTAAGTTTTTAAAAATTTAAGTTCAAGTTCTTTTATTTTATTTTTAATTTAAGTTTCTAATTTAATGTAATATAAATTCAAAATAATAATTTCAAATTAATAAAAATCAAATCTCTTTTTTTTTTTAAAATAAAAATAAAATTTTAAATTAATTAAAAAAATTGGAACTGAATCGGAACTGAACTAGTTCCCGATTCCAAAAATGTGGATACAGGAATCGGAAGGTTCGATTCCGGTTCGAAATCGAACCGGTGGCCGGGTCTACCTGATATCATTCGTTCAAGGATATTCTTGCATTTTAAAGTCACTTGCCATACCATAATACTATAGTATAAAAATATTTGAGGCTTTTGACTTTTAATTATTTGAGAATTATACTATAAGATATTTGGGGCCATAGGCGGGTGAAGCCCCATATGCCCAAAGACCGGTCCCATGAATGGACTAAAAGTCAATATTTTATTAATTATAATTAATGATAATAATATTAATAATGAAATTTCAACATAATATTTCCATCAGTAAAACCCAAATTTTTCGTAAAATAAATACCAACATAAAGATTTGCATCGGTAATTTTTCAATACTTCATCACTTATAAGTGACACCAACTTTGGTAACAGAAAATTTCTATCAGTATAATCTGTTGGTAATTTATCGATATTATATTCCTAATACTTGACGCCACATTTAGCGACAGATATTTCCGTCAATAGATTATGTTGTCCATGGGAACAAAATATATGCGTCGTTATTTGTCTTAGTAACGATTTTTCAAAATAACCCTCAGTATTATGTTGGTAATTATCAATAAAAAATTTATTTTGTTTAACAAAATTGGGAATGTTGAATTTGTTGATTCGATTGTACCTGTAAGTAGGGGTGACAATTTAGGGTATGATTCGTTTATTCGTTCAATTCAATTCGCTTTAAAGTGAATAAAGGTTTGAAAAATGGATTCGTTTAATAAATTGATCAATTCGATTCGATTCGTTTATTAAACGAATCGAATACGAATTTAAGTTCATTGATTTATTTGTTTAGGATTCGTTTTATTATTTTCTTTTGCCAGTTATTATTATTTTCAATTAAAATTCGAGAAACTATGACTAATTACCATAGAAAAAAATAATATTGTCGATATTTGTTGAGGTATTTTTAGTAAATATATTAATTACATATTTCAAATTTATATATTTATGAAGAATTAATTGTAAATAAATTATGATAAATTATATTATTGAATAATATCATGATTAAACGAATATTCGTATTCGATTCGTTTAATAAACGAATCGAATATGAATCAATCACATTTTGATTCGATTCGTTTAAGATTCGATACAAATTCGATTCGTTGATTCGTTTTACCACCCCTACTTATAGGCGTAAAATATTAAAATCTTACAAAGGCCGAGTATTAGGGGTTTACATAGTATGGAGCTTGAATTTTAAATGGTTCACTAACAGTGTTAAATCTTGAATGTAAAATATTTGTTAACAACTTAGGATGAAAGACTAAGGGTGGCAAAAAAGACCGGGCCCAGCCCGGTCCGCTTGGGCTTTGGTTCGACCCGGGCCCGCGGAATAGAGATCCGGTTCGGGCTCGGGTCCGAGCCGGGCCTATCACATTAAGCTCGGGCCCGGTCCCGTCTGGGCTTAAAAAATATTATTTATATTATTTATATTTATATTTATATAATAAATAAAAAATAATAATTTTTTTATTATTAAAAATTGGGCCGGATAAAGCCCAGCCCGGCCCGTTGCCACCCTTATAAAATACTGATAATTTAAGAGTCTAGGGGTAATTTTGAGCTTTCCCCTAACAATGGGTGAGCAAATTATAATTTCCCTCTTTTTAATATAAATTTATTATTTTGTCCCATTTTAAATTACAAAAATCCTTTCTCTAATTTTATATCCTCTTTAGTCCTAATGTTTTAGATTTTATTTTTTTTAATATTTTTTTTTATAAGAGATTTCACTTAATTTTTTTCTCTTTATAACTTTTGTTGACGGCTGATTTTCGTTTCAGGGGTAAATCTAGGAATTCACTCCTCGAACAATCCTCCCTCAATTGTGATTTTGTTTGATTTGTTGGGAACCAAAAACAAACTTAGCAGAAAAAATGGAAAGTACACAAATAAAAACAAAAGATTTAATGTGGTTCGGTGGAATGGATCCGACCTACGTCCACGGACACAAAGAAATAGAATTTTTATAACGTGATCGGGATTCACCGACCAAGGCAAAATGATTATTACAAATTTACAAGTGTAACTAAGGCTTTTTATCTATGTTACAAGCTTTCAAGAATGAAAATTGCTAACTCTTACAAAAGTGCACTAAGCTCCTTTATATAACAAAGAAGATAACAATGTTCCACCGTCCTCATGACCTTAGCCACGTGAGCCTGCCACTGCCGAAAGTAAACCTGTCATCTGACACTTCATTAAACTCAAACCCTTTCTTGGAAAACTCCATACGCTACTTTTATTATGCCAGTCTGTATCCACATGTTCACGCGGTAGCGTGTGTCAGAAGATAATCTTACAAGCTGCGCCTGTCATATGAAGATTTTATAGATGTTGCAAGTCCCCAAGTCGTGTTTACACCTCTATACTCAGTCCCGATCAATGTCACTCCGACCTGATCTAGTCCACCCCGACTTGCCCCCACCAGGTCGGGTCAAATCTGAGGTCCCTGATCGCCCTGCTTCTCTAAACATTTTCATTTCTCGGGTCGATGAGGGAATGAGGATCGAGCCCGACCACTCTGCTGGGCCAGATGCCTTTGATTACTGTCTTCGACCTTTAGCACACTGGACTAGAAATTCCCTTCATGCCCGTCTAAACTTGCTGAGGACCCCGAGATCCTAAAATTTCCATCAACAACTTTTGTCCAAGATGTTCCTCCTCCTCTAATGCGAATTGTGTTTTGAATTTTTTGATGCAGAGTTTTGAGAAAAGTTGAATTGATTGAGGAGTTGTGAATTCAAACCTTAAGATATTTACAGGATATTTCCGCAGCCAACATGGTCCCGTAGCTCAGTTGGTTAGAGCGTTGGTCTTATGAGCCGAAGGTCGCGGGTTCGAGCCCCGCCGGGACCATTTTTGTTTTTTAATGACTTTCAAATGTTCCCCATTGCTATTTGCAAACATACTGTTCGGCGATAAATATTTATTTGAAGTCGAATTCGAATCAAGTTTAATTTAAGTTAATTGAACTTGTTTCGTAAAAAAAATTATATTATATTAAATTTGATTTTGATTTGATTATTTTTTAAAAAAAATTATTTTTATTTATTTAATCAAATTTTAAAACTTTGAGGATTAAAAAAATTATTTTATCTCCAGCCCTAACTGTTTATTATTAGAATTATATTACGAAAAATTATTTTATCTGTAAATTTTTTTTTTACAGAGTTAAATGGTTTATAATATACTTATTTAATTTAATAATATTATTTTATTTTTTTCATAATATAATTCTAAAAAATTTATCTAATAAAATAATTTTATAATTTTTAATAAAAATTCGGACTTATAATCAAATACCTATTTTTTTTTTTAAATCAAAAACTCTATTTTTAAAATTTTATTAATAAAAATTCTATTTGATGAAGCTCAATTTGAAAGATATACTAAACAAACCCTAAATCTGGTTATATTAAAAAATAAAAATAAAAATTCAAGATCTCATTTTTCTCCGATCGAAGCTCACTCCTCTTGATCTTCTACAAACAAAGGTAACTCATTCTATTTCAGATCTGCTCGCTTCAATTAAGCAATATTTTACTTGTTATTGATTCAAGACTTTGATTTTTCAGAAATAGCAGGAGAAATGGATCCCGATTCCGTGAAATCGACTCTGACTAACTTGGCATTTGGCAATGTAATGGCAGCAGCTGCTCGTGATTACCAAAAGGTTTCATTTTTTAATTTTTTTAATATTTTATTTATTCTATTACTCAATAGAGTGATTGTATGAGAACCCTTTTGGCTATTTTATGAATTTCCTAGCGGAGACTTGAGAGGGTAACTTTTCTTATACTTTGTATTCCAAGATTCAATACCCAGAATTTATCTTTGAATTGTTGAAGTTAGCAACATAACGTTTACGCGGCTATTATGATTTATGATGTATAAAGGGTATGTACATATACTGGTCTCGCAGGAAGTACTTGGTAAAGAGAAGGCACAGGCATCGAGTTCTAATGATGAGATTGACCTTGATGAATTGATGGATGTAAGTTAGTATGCACTATGCACATCTACATTGTAAAGTTATATTATTGTATAATCATTCATCTAATATGGAATTGCAATGGCTCTGCAGGATCCTGAGCTGGAAAAATTGCATGCAGATAGGATTGCTGCTCTCAAGGTTAGAGATTCATAATATATAGTTTTTTAATTTCATCGTTCTAAAAATTGCTAGGCGAGCCTAGCATCTAGGGCGGCTAGGAAATTCCTTGGAAATTGGGGATTTTTAAAATTAGTGTTTTAGGTCAATTTGAGGATTTTAAGGTTTAGTTGAATTTGGGCAAATTGATTCGGGAAATGTTGTTTGACTAATGGGAAGGTTTTCTATATAGTCAATTTGATGAGAAACTAACAGCAATTGAAGAAATTAGGGTTTTCAAAAATTTGTGAAATTCAGAAGAAATTAAGCTTTAAAATGTTAAGAGAAGTCCGGTAACGGCGTCATTTTAAAGTTAATTTTGAAAACCCCGAAAAACTGATGGCACAGCCGGCGACTATAGAGGAGTGCAGTGCCGCTAACAAAATGGCACTAGGCACCTCGTTTTCGATCACTGGATTATTTCTCTTTTTTCTTGGTGAACTACTGTACAATTTGATAGCTAGATCTGGGGTGAGATTTCTGAATTTGGCATTCACATTAGGATTTGTTTGAATAGAAAGAAGCTGAGAAGCGACAAGTAATGCAAATGAAAGGACATGGAGAATACAGGGAGATAGGTGAAGGGGAATTCCTGGGTGAAGTAACTGGAAGTGAGAAAGTTATTTGCCATTTCTACCATAAGGAGTTCTACCGCTGCAAGTAAATCCTTTGTTCAAAATCTATTTCTCATACACATGCACATATGATACTATGATTAATATTGCAAGATTCATCTCTCTGACCATGTTGATGGATTATTTTTAGGATAATGGATAAGCATTTGAAGGCCATTGCAACAAAACATATTGATGCGAAGTTTATCAAGCTGGATGCAGAGGTTAGTATTCACAAGAGGATTTTGTTCCTCCAATTGAATTGAGATTTTCATCAACTGAGTTTATGCTGTTAGATTGCAAACTGAAATTTCGGCTTAATCTATTCAAAATGTTAAGCTGTGCATAATGCCTTATGGAAGCTCATCCTTGTTATATTGCAGCTTGCACCCTTCTTCGTGACCAAACTTGGAGTAAAAACATTACCTTGTGTCATACTTTTCAGGTCAGGCCACGTGTGCTGCTTTTTATTTTTTCACACATTTTGTTATCTTTTATGGCATATTAGTTGAGCGGATTCTCGAGAGGATGTGAGATCAACCAAGAATTTGGAATATACAACATTCAGTCTAATTGTCATAACCCGAGTAGTGATGATTCGTTGGTAGTGGCAGTGTCTACTCTCTTGTGGATTGTGGTTCCCATAATCTTTCTGGACAGAACGATAATGAATGTCCAGCTGAAATGGAAACTAATAATGTTTATTCAAATATTAATGTTAAATGATTACACTGTTTGCATTCAGAAATGGAATTGCTATAGATAGGCTGGTTGGGTTTCAAGATATGGGAGGAAAGGATGATTTCCCCACAAAAACACTCGAGGTTCTACTAATGAAGAAAGGTAATGCTTCTGCCCTGATGGAGTTAAATTTATTGCTTAAAGCCGATTCTGAAACCTGTTATTTTATAGGAATAATTAGTGAGAAGAAAGAGAATGAAGACGATGAAGATGATGATTATCAGGAGAATAGGCACAGGACGGTGAGATCTTCTGTGGATCCAGACTCTGATTCTGACTGAAGGGAAATCTGAAAATGAAAATAGGGTTTCCTGCTTGGAATGTCGATTACTTTATATGTGAGGTTGTATAACTATTTTGACATTTAAGTTCTATCTATTATCCCTCATTTGTGAGCACAAAAGTAGCTATAAATTGTTTTTAGCAATTTTAGACGGTGTGCGTGTAATTTCCCATGTCACCCCAGAACTAAGTTTATAAGTCATGAGTTTCCCCAACTTAATAGACGCGTTTTGGGTTGCAAAGCCTATGAACGAAACCATGATGGATTGTGTACTCGAAGCGGGACAATATTTACTCAGTTGGTGGGTGGTTTAGGCTGTTACAATTGGTATCAAAGTCAACTTTTGATCCGTTGTGTAGATGGATATATTATCGATTTGGATTGTGAAGTCCAATAATAAAATTATGATGAGTTGTGTGTCCAACGCGGATAATATAACAATTGGTGTCAAAGTTGATTCGCTACCTGTTCTGTAGATGGATATATTACCGATTTGAATTTTAAAACTCAATAACAAAATTGTGGCTGTTGTGTTCAAATTAGATAATATCTACCGAAAGTTGACTCGTGATCCGTTGTATAGATGGATATGTTATCGATTTGGATCGTAAAACCTGACCGCTGTCCAAAGCTGATAAGATCTCAAGTCATTTGATAAAGGGTTGAAGGGGTGTCCTATTGTGTTATATATAAGTCCTGCCTACCCAAATCTGACCTATTAGCTTGTTGGGTTAAAACATTCAAAATTCAAACATATTCATTTCTGATGATTGTGATAAAAGCTTAATTAGAGATTGAACCTGATACTGTCTAGGACCCCAATTTTTTTTTTTAAAATATGGGCATAGCCGCAAGTTTAATGTAGATGTGGCAGATACAAGAGATGCCATGTGGCAGAAACATATTGGACAGGCAGTCCAAACTAAGCTGAGTCATCAAGATAACAGAATAATCTAAAAAATTGGAGGGAAAAGAGGTTAAGATACCGTCCATATTAATGAATGGAGTGGCCTTACATTTCGCCATGCACAGTCACATCTAACAATGAGAACATGAAGAACATTAACGTAACCCATCAAAAACCAAGCCCCAAAAAAAGCAAATAATACCACTTATTAACTCATCACCATCTCTCCGCCAATTCATAAGGACGATCGATGCATTTGCAGAGAATTATTCGCCCTTTTGTATTTTAAATCTCGTCCCTTCATCTCTTTAGCTCTTCGGCAGAGGGTAATTAATTATTCTTTTGTTTGTCTTTTTGGATTAATTATAATCTATTTGTTTTTTCTGACGTTTTTTTTAAACTTGGCAGGCATTTGGTGATATGAGTTCTTGATTCTTCTGCCCTTTGCTTCATCACCAACCCATTTAGTGATATGGCCGCATCTGAACAGCTCTCTTCAAGCCAAGGTATCATCATAATCAAGGACGGTTTTAAGCCTAAGCAAACTAGGCAATCGTCTAAAATCCCAAATTTTAGGAAGGTCTTGTTTTTAGAATTGAAAAACATATGAAAATATGCATCTGATTATAACGAGAACTCATCAAAAGAATTTGTCTAAGACCCTAAATGTCTTTGAGCATAGCTTGATCATAATTTTTGAATATTTAATGTTCTTTTTCTCCGGGTTCATTAATTAGTTATTGATTGTAATATGGTTGTCGATTATGCAAAATTTAGGAGCTGAGAATTTTGAGGATGAGAAGAAAAGCAGGATTGGGTCATTGAAGCAGGTAGCAGTTAGTGCTTCAAACAAGTTCAGGTATTCTTTGAAAAGGGGAAGGAGAAGTAGTAAAGTGATGTCTGTGGTTGAGATTGAGGATGTGCATGACGCCGAAGAAATCAAGGCCGTTGATGCATTTCGTCAAGCTCTTGTATTAGAGGAATTGCTGCCCGCAAGACATGATGATTATCATATAATGCTCAGGTTTATTAGTTTCTTCCCTTTCTTCTTCATCCTAGATAATGTATATGAAAGAGATATAAATCGTCCCACAGAGAGGCCTATTATTCTCTTTGGGGGCTTGTTAGCTCAGCCCGCAGGGCTTTATTCTAGGGAGGACTTGTTAGCCTGATAGTATTAGGAGTGCATCCAAAAGGTCTATATGGACTCCGTGTGCCAAGTTCGAGTCGCACTCCCAACAGAAACGAAGCCTCCTTGGAGAAAACCGTGCAGGCCGAGCCAGTAAGCCCCCAAAGCGGCTCCTTAAAAAGAGGCTATAGCCTGATACCACTGTGTTCAAAATGCTTACATGGATTCCGTGTGTTAGGGTTCGAGTCGCACCCTTAATAGAAACGAGGCCTGCTTAGAACAAAGCCATGCGGGCCGAGCCAACGAGCACCCCCAAAGCGGACAACAGGCCTCGTGGTGGGGGTATTTATAACTGCTCCAATATGCTTTATTAACTTCTAATAATACATACAGATTCTTGAAGGCCAGAAAATTTGATATAGAAAAAACAAAACAAATGTGGTCTGATATGCTCCAGTGGAGAAAGGAATTTGGTACTGATAGTATTATGCAGGTATTAATCATACAAGATAACGGCCAGGCTTTTGGATTAATTCTTCTGTCTAGTTGTTTGTTTAATCTATGATTTTTGGACTATAAATTAACTAGATTTGCCTTTTTTTTTTTTTAAGGATTTTGAATTTAAGGAACTGAGTGAAGTCTTGGAATATTATCCCCATGGGCACCATGGAGTAGATAAGGAAGGACGACCTGTATATATTGAGAGAATAGGCCTAGTTGATGCTACCAAGCTCATGCAAGTAACGAATATGGAGCGCTATGTCAACTACCATGTGAGGGAATTTGAAAGGACTTTTGATGTTAAATTTCCAGCATGTTCAATTGCAGCAAAAAGGCAAATTGATCAAAGTACAACAATCCTTGATGTGCAGGGAGTGGTATGTGAGAACAATTTACATACTAATTCTGCGGATCAATACTAATTCCGTGGATCAACAGATAATCTGTAGTATAGGACATTGTTTCAATTTTAACATGATGTTATTTTACAGGGTCTTAAAAGTTTTAACAAGGCTGCTAGGGAACTAATTACTCAGATTCAGAAAGTTGATGGCGACAATTATCCTGAGGTTCTAATTCATCTCTGTTCTTAGTTAACAGCCAAACAATTCTTTGGCTTGCCTGTCTATGGAATCTGCAAATTTTAGCAGTAGATGATAGAATTCTGATCAGTCATTTCTCTCCTATGCAGACCTTGAATCGGATGTTCATCATTAATGCTGGTTCAGGATTTAGAATGTTGTGGAACACGATCAAGTCCTTCCTCGATCCAAAGACCACGGCAAAGATTCATGTAAGGATACATACACCTCATTTTCTCATTTAATCATGAAAGTAGATGGCATGGCATGTCATCCTTTATTTATTTTGATCAAGGGAATGTATATCTAATTAGTGAAAATTATTATTGACCAGGTGCTTGGGAACAAGTATCAGAGCAAGTTGCTAGAAATTATTGATGCTAGGTAAATATATAATGCATAACTTGGCTTTATTTGGGGTTTTTTTATTTTGGGTTTAAATTTATTCGGGCTTTTGCACCAGTGAATTGCCAGAGTTTTTGGGAGGCAGCTGTACTTGTGCTGATGAAGGAGGCTGTATGCGGTCTGATAAAGGACCATGGAAGGATCCAGATATCTTGAAGGTAACCCATAACTTAGTTTTCTAATAAAAAGATTGACTTTCTTGTCCATAGTTTCTCTTAAATTAGCCATCTAAAATGTTGATTCATGGACCTGTAGATGGTTCAAAATGGTGACCACAAATGTAAAAAGATGAGTGGGGCTCAGAATCCTGAGGAGAAGACGATTTCTGGGGACGAGACAGTAAGCTCAATGGTACTTGCTCTTTCAAACATACTTTTGTCTTTCTGTATTATTATTCTATTCTTGTTCTTGTTTATTGATCAACTATATACAATTTTACCCAGAAAATTGAGACTTCCAATGTGGAGACGCCCAAGGAACAGCTTCCGAAGCTCTCTCCTATTCAAGAAGAGTTTAATGTACAAGTTCTTCCTTACACTCCTTACACCCCATTGCCCTTTTTGGTCGTCGTGAATGGTTTAATGTGTTCTGTTACTCATTTTTCTTTTTCTTTTTTTCATGAAATTAAACTTCACAGCTTATGAAGCAAAATTTCCATAAATCTTTCAAGTACTCTGATTCTTTTGTTCCAATGGTTGATAAACCTGTGGACGCGAGTTGGCAAAAAGTAGTTGAGAATGAAAAATTCTATCAGAAAGGTATTACTCCATGCTTGATGCTCATGAAATTAAGAGAGTGTGTGTGTGTGTTTATGTCTTCTAGATAAAATTATATATTGAAACTGAATTGTCTGTCAGTTGGAGCTGAAGATTACAGCATGAATGACAAGAATCCTGAAGGGAATGTTATGAGCTCTCAGATTTTCACTGGAGTGATGGCCTTTGTTATGGGCATCGTAACGATGATCAGAGTGACAAAAAACATGCCTAAAAAGCTAACGGATGCAACCATATACTCGAATCCGGGCTACAATGTTGATCAGGTGATGAAAGACCAGCAGCATCAGTTATCTACACCTGGAATTTATGGTGCAGAATACGTCTCTGTCATGAACCGCATGGCTGAATTGGAAGAGGCAGTTGCCATTTTGAGCGTGAAACCTGCAGCTATGTTAGCTGAGAAGGAGGAAATGTTGAATGCTGCTGTTAGTAGGGTTGATGCTTTGGAGCAAGAGCTGATGTCCACAAGGAAGGTAATGTGACTTTCTTACTATAAAACCTGTAAGCGACTTTCCCAGATCATGCTTATAACGGAAGCCTTATACACCAGACACGACTTATATATAAAGTTTCGTTAATACAGACATGTTTAATTGTCCAGGCTCTGGAGGATGCACTTGCTCGACAGGAGGAGTTGTTAGCTTATATTGATAAGAAAAAGAAAAAGAAAAAGTTGGTATGTCTGCTATAAGACTACAGATTTGTTTAATATTATGATTTGATCGATGATAAAATAATAAAAAATTACGATTAATTCCCAATACCAAATAGAGCCTAAAAAATTTGTCCGTAATTGCAATTAATATAATCTTATTAATTGGAGTTCATAACTTTTTTTTACTTGCATTGCAGTTCAACTGGTAAACAAAGAAAAGCTGGATACTCTAATAAGAGATTCTTAGGAAGATGGTGCCCTGAGTGGTGAAAAATTTTCTCTTTAAGAGGCCGCCCCAATGCACTCAAATTTGTTGATTGATTGTAAAAATACATTTAAAGTTTTGTTCAGATGTACAATGTGGCCATTTTTTCCTTTTTTACTCGTGTAAATTTTTTTAATGAAAGATAAAAAGGGCTTTGTATAGTTGCTTGCTGGCCTATGAATGTTAGCTAGATAAAACATTTTGTTTATTTTTTTTATCTATTCATGTGTGGCAAATGACGGGACACAACGAGCAACTTACAAGGATCGAAACTTGCACGTACAATCTATGAAGTGTCTTCTTGACTAGTAAGATTACACTTGATTTGAGGAGGGAAATACTCATGTCAGAAACTAGTAAAATCAGAGTTACAAACGTTTTGGCTAAATTATGTGCCATCACATTTGAGTATCTAGATTTAAACGGATAATTGGACCTTAACTTTTTTTTTCTTTTTATTTCTTGGATGATCCACTCAATCTCCTTTGTTATTGAGGAATTACCAAGAACTAAGTCAATGATATTTTGGTGTCAGATTCAACAATGAAAGCCAAAAATTCCGTTGACTTTGCTCCATGGATTCCAAACAGAATAGCTTCAGCTTCTGCCTCTTCTATATCCTCAGTAAATGAGATCATTCTAGTTCCAATATAAATAATCGAATACAATCTCTCATAACCATTTCCAGTCCTACTGTTTTCTTTTCCAAATTAAAAGTTGTATCTACATTAATCTTAAGATAACCGGCTGGTGAAAGCTGCCATTCACACCCTTCCGCCTGCTCATTGTATCTACCGTCATCATCACCTTGCTTCCGGAGGCTATCAAAAGAAGAAAGGATCGCTTCTACTTTGCTATTGATTTTCTCCACCCCCAAAGGAGTACTCCTAAAGATATAGTCATTTTTAGCCCCCCAAATTGCCCACATCAAAACTATTATAATCCACATTTTGTGTATGTCTAGATTCCTAAAAACAAACTCCATAAGATCACCCATCGAGCCATGACATGCCATCTTCCGTATATGTTGCAATCCCTCATCCTCCCAACAGCGTTTCGCAAATTTGCATTGAAAGAAAACATGACTTATTGTTTCTTCATCGATTTGGCATAGTGGGCATTTTCCGGAGAGCAATATTTTATTCTTCCACAGATTAGCACTTGTAGGCAACCATCCTTTAATACATCTCTAAATAAAACATCTAATTTTTGGAGGAATATCTAACTCCCATATCTTCTTCCACAAAACCCCACGTTGAGATCCTGACACCTTATATGCTTCTTTAACCGACATTGCCTTATGGTATGAAGATTTCACCGAAAAAATCCCTCTCTTATCAATGTGCCAAATGATTTTATCTTCTTGGGATATCCAGGGAGTGGGATCCTCAATATGTTTTTTACATCACTCTCTCCAAAAGATTTCTCAATCAGCTCGGTGTTCCAGACATTATTTTCCCTATTCAGCTCCGCAAAAGTAGCATCATTATGTAAAGGTTTGGTGGAGATGGTTTGAAGTTGGTTGAATTCGGGATCCAGTCACTGTTATAAATACTAGTTGTTCTACCGTTTCCTACGCTCCATCGAATCCCATTCTTCAAAAGTTGTATGCCCCATAAAATGCTCCTCCATACGAATGACGGATTATGTCCCAACTTCGCATCCAAAAACTATCATCATTTGAAATACCTGGCCTTCAACACTACAGTTGGCATAGATTTCGGGTGTTATATTTTCCTCCATCCTTGCTTTGCTAATAATGCTTGATTGAAGCTTTCTAAGTTTTTGAAATTCATCCCACTATCTATTTTCAATTCGCACAATTTGTCTCAATTTGCCCAATGAATCTTTTTCCCATGCTTCTTTGAGCCCCACCAAAATCCATTTAGTTTCCTCTGAATATCCCCACAAGCTCCAACTGGAATCTTGAAAACAGTCATATAGTAAGACGGGATTGCCTGAGCCACTACCTTGATGAGCACTTCTTTACCTCTCGTTGATAATAATCTATTTTTCCATCATGTTATCTTCCCTAGAATTTTATACTTTAGTTCCCCAAACAGTTTCCTCTTGGTTCTACCTATCATAGATGGAAGTCCAAATATGTTTCATGCGAATTAGCCATCTTTAACTGGAAAATATTCTTGATGCTCTCTTGCAGCCCCTATCAATGTTTGGGCTGAAAAAAATTGATGATTTATCGTAGTTGAAAATTTGGCCTGAAGCTTATGCGTAAATATCAAAAATTGCCCTTAGGCGTCGGCACCCCTAAATTGAAACTTTCGAGAACACCAAACTGTCATCTACAAAAAGGAGGTGGGATACCCATTTTTGGTTATTAAACTTCAGCACGCTCACCTGATTCCTCGCCATTGCCGAATTTAACATGCTCGATAACGCCTCGGCACACAAAATAAAAAGATATGGAGATAAATGAAAACTTGTCTAAGGCCTCTTTACAGTTTGATCTTTTAGAGACTTTTCGATTACAATAACCGAAAATGATAATGTAGAGATACAGTTTTGGATGAGATTTCTCCATTTATTCGAAAAACCCATTCTTGCCATAATTCTATCAACAAAAAACCATTTCACATGATCATATGTCTTGCTAATATCAAGCTTTAACGCCACCCACCCTTCTTTGCCTTTCTTATTTTTATGATTTTATGCAAGCATTCGTATCCAATAATAATATTATCGATAATCAATCGATTCATCACAAAAAGCACTCTAATTATGGGAGATTAGTTTAGTTAATACCAATTTCAGGCGGTTGGCTATGCATTTGGCAATAATTCGATACATCACATTGCATAAGCTGATTATTCGGAAGTTTATCATCTCAGAATGGTGTTTTTGTTTAGGGATCAAAGCAATGAGAGTGTGGTTTAGAGCAGTCAAGTCTTGTTGTGAATTGAGCATTTCCAGACATATTTTAGTAACTTGATTCCCTTAATCTGCCAATGTGTCTGAAAGAACTCAACTGGTTGTTCATCGGGGCCTGGAGCTTTAGTAGGGGCCATCTGTTGAAGAGCCACCACCCCTCGTTAATGTGAATGGTCTATCCATATTCTCTTTCATCTCCGCATCGAGGATCCCATTAATGTCCGTGGTAGCAATGTCAATTCGATTGTTGTCTGGCCTCGTTGAAGTAAACAGGTTCCCAAAATATTGGTTTGCCACGCCCTTAATCTCCTCTTCAGTTTTCACCCAAGCTCCTTCATTATTGTAAATCCTTTGATCTCATTCGTTCTTCTTCTTTCCGTTGCTCTTGCGTGGAAAAACTTGATATTCTTATCCCATTCTTTAAGCCATGTCACCATAGATCTTTACCTCCAAAAAGTTTCCTCATCCTGCAGTATTCTATCAATCTATTTCTCAATACTCTTAATAACACTTCCTTTATTGACAGGTTCCTCTAGGTCTAAGCTTGCTGAAGTTGCCTCTCCAGCATTTTAAGTTGTCTCTCCTTCTGATCGGTGGTAAACACATACGTTACGCAAGTGAACGTATCGCTCAAGTAGTATAAAATGTATCGATCCCACGAGAACTTAATACCTAGGCTATTAATTTTTGACGTTAAATATTTACGAGTATCCAATAGATTGATTGCTGGTTTGATGGTAATTTTTATCTGAAACAAATAAATAAAAACAATGTGAAAGTGAATTAAAGGAAAATTCAATATTATGAAACTATCTAGGGTTGTGAATTCTTCCAATATCTTTTAAAAATGAAGTGAGTATCTCATGTTTGTGCAATATATTGGTTTATTAATCTGGAACACGAAAATATGCAAAAGCCTTTGTCGATGGTCAGACGCAAACACCCAAAGTAATCTAATTAATCATATGTCTATGTTAACCAAATTACCTGAATTTATTAGGATTAAGTTCTAATTGTGGCTACCCCGCCCGACAAGTATATTTATATCCTAGAAGAAAATCTACCAAAGGATCTTTTGCCTCAAGGTGAGATCGTGAGCTATTTAGTCTAAGGCTGAAACCTAAAATTCATATGTCAAGTTTATTTTAAGTTTACTAAATCAATCTTATTAATTGCCAGTTAACAAGAAGCATTAAGATTAAGACTCAATAAATAAACATTTATATTACCCAAACCATAAAATAACCACTTATAAAAAGGTGATATTGGAATTCATCACAACCCCATATATGGTATTTAGTTACAACACATATCTAGGACTATTACGAACTTAAATAAAGAAAATAACATAAAGTAAACTGGAAATTAAAAAGATAAATTAACAATAAAGAAAATGCTAGGGGTTAGAAGATCCACTTTTATTACTTCTAATTTAGATATCTCCCTTATTATAATTTATAAACTTGCATGACATTATCAACCGACCATATAGGCAATATCCTTTTTAAGTCAGATTTTAGATTAATTCCAACCAACCATAAAGACGGTATCCCATTAAGTCATGTTAAAATCAATTTAATTAAGTCCAACTGACCATAAATACGGTATCCCATTAAGTCAGATTTTAAAATAGTTTATATATTATATCTAAAGGAGATTAATCTAAATATTAGTAATAAAAACTTTACCTTTCACCTCAGCAGAATGAAGTTACCTTCTCAACTGAAAAGTAAAATAAAGAAAGATCTATTGCTTAAAATAAAAATTATATATAAGAAAGCTGTAAATAAACAAATAAGATATAATTTTCTTAGTATTCTTAAGGAAATCCCCAGAAGAAGGTATGAAAATTTCAAATGAATTCGGCCTCAATTTATAGGCAAAATTTGGTCATCGCGTCGCGATGCGTGAAGCTCTACGCGTCGCGAAGCGTCATTGATCTTGGACGCGTGCACGCAGCTTTACTGAGATGATGACATATGGCTGTCGGCAAAATTATTGGCTCGACGTCACAATGCAGAAGTTATGCGCGTCGCGATACTGACATCATGCTGACGTAAGCAATGGCGCGTGTTGTGCTGACGTCATGATGACGTAATGATGATGCATGTGATGATGTGGCACTGACGAGTGTCGGTAGCATAGTGTTTATGGCGCATCGCGACGTAGAGGATGTGCGCATCGCGACACACAAATTACATTTTTGCCTTTTTGTCCATTTTTTCGCTGTTTTAGTCCTGATTTGATTACAGCGAGTCCTGAAACCTTATTTATCTAAGAAATACACAAAACACATCAAAATATTCACAAAACTAAAGAAACCATACAAAATATAGAGTAAAAGGGACAATAAATATTGGTATATTTTCCGCTTATCACACTCTCAAACCTAACATTTTGCTAGTCCTCGAGCAAATACAAAATAAAATACAATAAACAACTTTAAAATAAAATTAAACTAAGCCACTTTCGTAGGGATCACAGTTGCATTTAGCGTATGCAATAAGCCTGATCGGTGGTAAACACATATGTTACGCAAGCGCACATATCGCTCAAGTAGTATAAAATGTATCGATCTCACGAGGACTTAATACCTTAGTTATTAATTTATTGAAGCTAAATGTCTACGATTATCTAATTGATTGATTTTTGGTTGGATGATGATTTTTATCTAAAACAAGTAAATAAAATAGTGTGAAAGTAAATTAAAGGAAAAATCAATATTATAAAATTATCTAGGGTTGTGAATCCTTCCAATATCTTTTAAAGATGAAGTGATTATCTCATGTTTGTGGAATATATCGGTTTATTAACATTGAACACGAAATTATGTAAAAGCCTCTTCCGATGGTCAGATGCAAACACCCAAAGTAACCCAATTAACTATATTCATGTGTTAATTAAGAAACTCCGAATTCATTAAGTTTAAGTTCCAATTATGGCAACCTCCGCCCGACATGTATATTTCTATCCTGTAAGGAAATCTACCTAAGAGACATTTACCCCAAGGTGAGATCGTGAGCTATTGAGTCTAAGGCTAAACCTAAAATCTCTTTTCCAAGTTCATTTTAAGTTTACCAAATTAATCTTATTAATGGCCAGTTAACAAGAAGCATTAAGACTAATAATCAATAAATAAACCAATATATTACCCAATACATAAAATAACCAACTTATAAACATGTGATATTGGAATTCATCATGTTGGACAATTATGACCCATAGAATCACTATTTGTACATAACATGGTGTTGTTGTGCAAATTAACTATGTGACAAAGGAAATTGCTCTTTTATCATTTGTAATTGGATTACTCAGTTATATAAATGATAAAAGTCCATATGATTAGTACCAGATTAATATGATATGAGATATTATTAATCCACGTAAGGTTTAATCATTAAATATCCCTAGTCGTAGTATTATCGAGACTGGACATCGATAATGCGGAATAGACTAGTATTACATTTGTGCGTGTTATAGAAGCGTAACGACATAGTTCTCATATATTTGGGTATTGGATACTCATGCAAGTGTAATAGGAGGTTCTGTTTACCGATGGTACGGAAACAGCTTCGCTTTGGATAGACCCCTCGGAATCCCATTGGTAGTATGACTATGTGTCTATGGGAATCCAAATCAGGGTAGGTGTATTTGGTCTTAACATGAGACTTACATCGCTAATACTTGCGACAATCAGTATACTTTGGTTTTGGTCGTCCGTGGCTTTAACAGGTTCTGTGTACGCCTCTTCTGGGTATACTGAGAATCGTAGTGTATTGGGTGTGATGTCAAGATGAAAGTATCACTTCAGTCATATGGAGATGATGATCACGTAGGATACGGAACTAGTACTCTTAAGTACTGCAGTCATCGGGATAATATGACTAGGTCATGATTATCCGATTATAGAGATTAGTTACCAAAGATCTGATATATGCTTCGTACGGGGCAGACTCAATTCCAGCCCCAGGCCTAGCATGTGACATCTGATACTGGATCGTAATACGAAATACTACGTATACTACGCCTGACAAAGATTATATATTCCATTAAAGAATATTTCTGGAGAATTGGGTAGACACGATGCTTTGCTAGAAGCCAACCATGTCTTGTAAATCGGTAAGAACGTGGTACCGGGTACGCACGTATTCAGATAGTTCGATGACCGTATTTACTGCCAACATATCCAGGGATCATTTGGGTCGCTTCCCGAAGATTCACCGATGAGATTTGACTCGAACAAGAATTAATGTGGGATTAATTATGAGAGAAAATTAATCTGGGATTAATTATGGCAAGAATTAATCTGGGATTAATTATGGCAAGAATTAATCTGGGATTAATTATGGCAAGAATTAATCTGGGATTAATTATCAGAGAAAGAATTAATCTGGATTAATTGCGTCGAGAATTTATCCGGGATTAAATTCGTCGAAAAGAGAGAACGCGATTAATTTGGAATTAATCAGTAAAGTAAATTTTATAGTTAAAATTGGATTTTACTATTTAATTTATTTAATTGGGCTAAAATAATATATTAGATATATTAATTGAAATTAGATTTCAACGCGGCATTAAAATTGGATTTTAATTCAAGCAAACTAATTAATTTAGAATTAATTCGTAAGCGACTTACGTAATAATATTGCGAGACATTATTATTTAATTAAATTGTATTTAATTAAGTCGCAACAGCAAATTCGTTTAATTTGGAATTAAACGAACCCGGGCCCGAGCGAAGTTGCATGTTGGATTGTCCGACTTAAATTTGGAATTTAAAGTGGGGCACACTTTACTTACGTCATTAGTCATCTTTGGTGATAGAAATGATTGATGGGTTTTGTTGGAAACTTGTAACACACACTTTGCCTTTTGGAAAAGTATTTACCAACTTTTGATTTTTGTTTTTGGTAATTGATTTTAGAAATCAAAAGGAAAAACAAAAACATCTCTCTCTCTCTCTCCCTACCTCCATTGCCGAACACGAAGCACCTTGGAAGAGAAAATTTTCTTTCATTTTCTTGTTCAAGCTAGCACTTAAGGAGACAAATGAGGTGATAGGGAAACTCATCCGAGAGTATGGAACACGATTTGAAGGCTTGGAGCTTCCATTACATCCAATAAAGAAGGAATTTTTGAAATCCTAAATCCGATCAATGTGAGTATTATGCAACTCCCTTTGATTAATTCACACACAAATCACTCTTAGACGATCTTGGCATGTTCTAGGAACACTAACAATGGTATCAGAGCTATCTAAGCTTGATTTGAAAATTTAGGGTTCATGACTTTAATTTGGGATTTTTTGGCTTAGAGCTTGATTTACCTAAATTTATTGTTTGGTTGAGTTTGGATGATGATGAATTGGATTTGTGCATCTTTGAATTTGAGAAAAATTGATTGGATCAAAAATCCACAAATTCCCTCACTTGGCCGAATTTACCCTAGTAATAGTTCATGATAATTTTTTGAAAAATTAGCAATTGTATGTGTTGTTGGCATGAAATGTATGTTTGATGTTAATTTAATTGGATTGAAATCAAATTGCATGATAATTTCCATGCATTTGCCGTGAGCTATATAGCATGTTTTAGAATTGATTTTGTTTCAATTTATGTTGGACATGAATTGGAAATGTTTGGCATGATTAATTAGATTAAATTGATGTTTTGGAAACATTAATTAATTAATTATGGTCATTGCACTTTAATTAGATTAATATGTCATTTGGAATGATATTAATTTAATTGTTGTAATTGGGCTTAATGGGCTTGGTTGGGCCAAGTTTGGTTTTGGTCAATTGGATTGGATCCAATTGGGCCTAAACCATTTCCATAAAGTCCAAAGTATGACATTGGGCCTTTAATAATTAATTGGGCCTAATGGGCCAAAATTGATTCCATGGCATAAGGTGATTCCTATTGGGCCTAGGCATTATGGGTTAGATCCATTTTGGCCAAAAGCCCAAGCCTAAAGAAATAATTAAAAGCCCATTGGACTTTAATTGAATAATATTAGATACTAATTGGGCCTTTGAGACCCATATAGATTGGATTTGGAATTCAAGTCTAAAAGGCACTTTTAAAAGTGTAATTATTTAATTTGGAATTAAATATGAATTAATATTGAATTTAATTTAAATTGGATTTAAAATTGTAGTTCGATATAATTCAAGAATATGTACTTTCAGTATTTATTCTTAAACGAGTTGGACTTGCGCAAATCAAATCGTTGTTTGAACATTGGATGGTCATTAATCAAAGATTAATTAATTGGATTAGATTGATTGATAACATGTTTTGTGTGAATACTTGGATGTATGAATGAATGATGTATATCAGATGGATATTAGAAGGGTGACAGTAATTTTGGAAATTGTTGTAATAAATTTAGAATTTATTAAATTGGACATGCGTATCCAGCCTATTATCATTGTATTTCTATTCTCACCAATTCCCCTCAATGTAAATGAGGTTTATTTAGAAGTATTAAGTAATTGGATAGAGGTATGAATAGTGATGGTGGGAGAGAGGAAATGGAGAGATTTATTCTAGGAACAAATTTTGTTATATATCCATCCGCATATCATTATTAATTTTATTTTGCGCCTTATTATGCTTTTAGAATGCATGCTTAAGGGTGTATGATGAGACCTAATTAAAGATAATAAATTGGTTGCCAAATCGCGACAAAAACCCTCATTTTTATATTAAGCTTTTTTCCTTCCATTGAGTGATTCTCTCTCAAGATCCAAGATTGGCATTGGTTTGTTGGCCAAAATCAAGACCTTTATCCATAGCGGATATGTTTGAATCATGAAAGCTTTGTCCCATATCGTATGTCTTGGCAAGTTTTGATTTGTTGGCCAAAGTCAAGGTCACTTCTTGTTCATCGACCTCGATTACGAAGTTTTCCCACTGTCAATGGGTCACGCTTAACTGGTTTCATTAAGCTTGTTGAGCCAAAGTCAAGGCTTAGTTGATTCAGAGGAAAAAAGTTAAGAAATATATTGGATATATTTACATATATTGGATATATGTTTCGGACTTGGAGGTCCACCTACTGGATCTAGGAATTGGATGAGATCCAATTGATCTTAGAGATCTACCTAGTTAAGTTTCATACAACTTGTTGGCCAAAGTTAAGGTTGTGTGTTATTTAACGGGATCCCAGATCACTAGGAAACTAGGTTTCCCGAGTACTCCACAGAGGGTTAGAGGCTCGCCGAAAAATAGTGGGAGGCAAGTATTAAATTTGCAATTTCGTTTAGATAATTGCCAATACGCGCTCATTTCAATTTTCGTCATTAATTATTAATAAATATATTAATTGGACTAATATTCAATTGTTGTTTTAATTGAACAGTTGGACTGTATTCAAACTACTTCATTTATAGTTGGTTATATAATTGGATTATAGTAATCAATACATTTGAATTTAACCGATCATTTATAGTTGGTTATATAGTTAGACTATAGTAATCATTACATCTGATTGTACCCGAAATCGTTGATTGGATAGTTGGACTATAGCAATCATTATAACTGGAAAGATTAGCGTCAAAGGACATAATCCTAGGTGATAAATGTCTTTTACGGCCTTAATTTTCATATTGGGAAATGAATCTCATGATAGTCCTGAGAGTTGAGAAGTTACTCTATTTGATAGAGCGACCTCTCGGGCCTAAGCCCGGAGTTGAGCAAATAGTAGAGCATGAGCTTTGGAAGACTCATCGTGATGATAACTTTAGTGCTCAATCCGTTATGCTTGCCGCAAAGACTCATTAATTTATTCATCAGAACAAAGGATTAGATCCTTATACCATGATGTTGAAATTAAAGGATCTTCATAGATCTAATCTTAGATCTTGGAAGTACTAATTGCAAAAGAAAACTTTTTGGAGAGTTAATGACTATGCTCAAGGAGAAAGAGCCAGAGCTTGCAAAAGGGCAAGAAGCACAAGGCGCATCTTACTTCGACATCCCAGAAGGCCAAGACTTGGTTGAAGGCTTCTGGGGGTGTAAAAAAAAGAGCAAGGCTAAATCGTCACAGTCTTCTGGGAAGACAAAGGACATATCCCAACATGTCTGCCTAAATTGTGGCAAACGGGGTCACTGGAAGCGTGACTGTCGTATGGACAAAGGCATACATGAAGGAAGTGAAATCGGGCAAGGCTCCGACTTCAGGTATGTTTGTCATAAACATATCCACTACTAGTTTTAAAAAATTGGATTTTTATACTAGATGTGATACATACATATGTACTGATGTGCAAGATCCGCTGATTAGCAAGAGACTGGCTTCAGTTGAGATCCACCTATGAGTCAGAAATGGGACGAGAGTCACTGTTTTGGCTGTGGGAACCTAAGTTTTGGAACTGCCCTTTGTACATGTACTTAAATTAGGAGACTGTTATAATGTACCTAGTTTGACTAGAAATATTATCTCTGTATCTAGTTTAACCCGTTGCAGGTATACATTTATATTCTAGAACACTAAGTGTTTTGTTTATAAAGATGATATTGAGATAAACACATTAGATGTGAATAACAGTATTTATATTTAGAATATAAATGAATCTCAAACATATAATATGACAAACAAAAGCTCAAACTTAATAAATTTGTTGAGACTTAAAAGTGGCATTGTTGTTCGGGACACATTGACAAGACTCGTATATCCACACTTTCGAAGAGTGGATACTAGGATGGATTTGATTCTAATTCAAATAATGTCTACGAATCTAGTTTATTAGGCAAAGTGCCTAAAACACCTTTTACTTGGTAAAAGTGCATCTGCCACCGATCTGTTAGCCCTCATTCATAGTGACGTAAGTGGGCCCATGTCTAGCTAGGCCAGAGGTGGATATGAATACTTCGTAACCTTTACGGATGTGGCATCACGTTACGGTTATGTGTATCTTATGAAACACAAGTAAGGAACTTTTGAGTAATTCAAAGAGTTTCGACACGAAGTAAGAAAACAGACCGGTAAAAGTATTAAAAACATTACGGTCGGACCATAGTGTAAAATACTTAAACATATGAGTTTCAAGATTACTTAAAAGAGTATGGTATTCTTTCACAGTGGACTCCTCCCGGGAAACCTCAATTTAACGATGTGTCCGAACAGAGAAACCGAACTTTGTTGGACATGGTAAGGTTAATGATGAGTCGCTCTAAGGTACCAATTTCCTTCTAGGGATAAGCATTAAACAGTGCAATACTTATTTTGAATAAGGTTCCATAAAAATCTGTTAGACAGATTTCATATTAGATATGAACAGGAAAGAAACTGGGTTTTCTCATTCCTGAAGATTTGGGGATGCTAGGCATGTAAAACATTTGGATGGTACCAAAGTAGAACACAAATCAGATAAGTGCCTATTTGTAGGTTGTCCTAGGGAAACCAAAGTATAGTACTTATACAACTCACAAGAGAACAATGTAATTGTTGCTCTCCATGCAGTTTTTCTAGGAGGAATACCTATATGCAGTGGTAAGTGGGAGGAAAGTAAAACTCGATGAAAATCAAAGTAATACTGTTCTAGGCACCGAGTCCTCACGAAACACCAACAGTTCATCAGGGATGAAACTGTACCAATAATCTTCGAATACACAAGAACCGCGTAGGTTAGAGAGAGTCAAAAAACAACCTAAGAGGTATGGGTTTCTGATCTCACCTCAAATGGATAAAAATCTTATTGAAGAAAACGAACCGACTACGAATAAAGAAACGATACAAGGTATCGACTCCAATTTATGGCAAAGTGCCATGAAGTCCAAAATGGATTCCATATATATCAACCAAGTTTGGATACTAGTTGATATACCAGAAGGCATTGTGCCTATTGGTAAGTCTTCATGGTGAAGACATACATGAAATATGGCAACATACAAACGTACAAAGCTAGGCTTGTACAGAAAGGGTATCGTTAATAACATAATGTCGATTACGATGAAACCTTTTACCCGTTGCCATGATTAAAATCCATTCGGATAATGCTTGCAAATGCTGCATGTTTCATTTATGAAATATGACAGCTGAACGTAAAAACCGCTTTCCTTAAACGGAAACCTTTTGGAGGATGTTTATATACAACCTGACGGTTTTGTTGTACTAAAAACATGGAAACAAGGTTTGCAAGTTAAATCGATGCTTTTATGGATTGAAACAAGCATTGCGTTCTTGGAACTAACGTTTTGATGAGATCATAATGGTATATGATTTAATTCAAAACGAATATGATTCTTGTGTATATAAGAAGGTTAGTGGGAGCGCACTGACAATGATTGTCCTATATAATGATGACATATCAGAGAGACTTCATATTAGATATGAACAAGAAAGAAACCGGGTTTCTCATTCCTGAAGATTTAGGAATGCTGGGCATACGCTAAATATTTGGATAATACCAAACTAGAACCCAAATCGGATAAGTGCCTATTTGTAGGTTGTCATATGGAAACCAAAGTATAATACTTATACAACTCACAAGAGAACAATGTAATTATTGCTCTCCATATGGCTTTCCTAAGAGGAATTCCTATATGCAGTGGTAAGTGGGAGGAAAGTAAAACTCGATGAAAATAAGAGTAATACTGTTCCAGGCACAGAGTCCTCATGGAACACCAACAGTTCATCAGGGATGAAACTGTACCAATAATCTTCGAATACACAAGAACCGCGTAAGTCGGAGAGAGTCAGAAAACAACCTGGGAGGTATGGGTTTCTCATCTCACCTCATAAAGATGTCAATCTTATTGAGGAAGACAATTGACTACGTATGAGGAAGTGATACAAGGTATCGACTCCCTATTATGGCAAAGTGCCATGAAGTCCGAAATGGATTCCATTTATACCAACCAAGTTTAGACACTGGTTGTTGTACCGAAAGACATTGTGCCTATTGGAACTATATGAGTCTTCAAGGAAGACAAACATGGATGGTAACATACAAATGTACATAGCTAGGCTTGTACAGAAAGGGTATCCTCAACGACATAGTGTCGAATACGATGAAACCTTTTATCTATTGCCATGATTAAATCCATTCGGATAATGCTTGCTAATACTGCATATTTCATTTATGAAATATGGCACATGGACGTCAAAATCGCTTTCCTTAACGAAAAACATTTTGGAGGATGTTTACAACAGCCTGACGGTTTTTTCGTACCATAATATGCAAACAAGGTTTGCAAGTGAAATCGATCCATTTATGGATTGAAGCAAGTATAGCATTCTTGGAACCAACGTTATGAGATCATAATGGTATATGATTTCATTCAAAACGAATATGATTCTTGTGTATATAAGAAGGTTAGTGGGAGCGAACTGACAATGAATGTCCTATAAGTTGATGATGTATTGCTTCTCAGCAATAACATTCCCATAATATAATCGGTGAAAGCTTGGATTTCATTAAATTCTCCATGAAATACTTGGGAGAGGCAACCTTTATTCTAGGAATAAGGATCTACTGGGATAGATCTAAAAGTTGTTGGCACTCTCCGAGAACTCGTACTGTGACAAACATGTACTCGACCTGGTGTCTCATATGCTTTGAGCATATGGAGTCACAATCAGGCCTATCCAAGTGATGGTCACTGGATTGATGTAAAGAACATCCTTGAGTATCTTAGACAAACTAATGATGCTTTCTTAATTTATTGAGAATGAGAACTTGAGGTAACTGGGTTCACCGTTGCAAGTTTCCAAACTGACAAATACGACTTTAAGTTACAATAAAGGTACATATTTAGTTTGAATAACAGAACAATGAGCTTGAAATCTTCCAAGCAAGATACTGTTGCCGATTCAACAAAAGCGGAATATTGCTACAGTTGAGGCAGCAAAAGAAGCATTTTGGATCTATATAATCCTAATTGGATTAGGTGTAGTTCTGTTAGCAGCTGAGCTGGGCTACAACACAGGCTAAGGAACCGCGGTCTTATCAACGATCCAAATGTATACTTCGACTATTTCATCTGATTCGTCAGATCATACATCGTGGCGATGTGATGATCGAATAAAACGCATCAGAATAAAACATTGCAAATCCGCTGACGAAAGCTGTTTCTCAGCAGAAGGTTGAGCGACCCGTACATAGTTCAGGTGTATGACACTTGAGTGATTGGCTATAGGCCAAGTGGGAGATTGTTGGACAATTATGACCCATAGCATCACTATTTGTACAGAATATGGTGTTGTTGTACAAATTAACTATGTGACAAAGGAAATAGCTCTTTTATCATTTGTAATTGGATTACTCGGATATATAAATGATAAAGTCCATATGATTAGTACCGGATTAATAGGATATGAGACAATATTAATCCACATAAGTTTTAATCATTAAATATCCTTAGTCGTAGTATTATCGAGACTGGACATCGATAATGTGGAATAGACTAGTATTACACTTGTGCGTGTTATGGAAGTGTACGTCATAGTTCTCATATATTTGGGTATTGGATACTCATGCAAGTGTAATAGGAGGTTCTGTTTACCGATGGTACGGAAACAGCTTCGCTCTGGATAGACTCCTCGGAATCCCATTGGTAGTATGACTATGTGTCTATGGGAATCCGAATCAGGGTAGGTGTATTTGGTCTTAACATGAGACTTGCATTGCTAATACTTGCGACAATCAGTATACTTTGGTTTTGGACGTCCGGGGCTTTAACAGGTTCTGTGTACGCCTCTTCTGGGTATACTGAGAATCGTACTGTATTGGGTGTGATGTCAAGATGAAAGTATCAGTTCAGTCATATGGAGATGATGATCACGTAGGATACGGAACTAGTACTCTTAAGTACTGCAGTCATCGGGATAATATGACTAGGTCATGATTATCCGATTATAGAGATTAGTTACCAAGATCTGATATATGCTTCGTACGGGGCAGACTCAATTCCAGCCCCAGGCCTAGCATGTGACATCTGATACTGGATCGTAATACGAAATACTACATATACTACGCCTGACAAAGATTATATATTCCATTAAAGAATATTTCTGGAGAATTGGGTAGACACGATGCTTTGCTAGAAGCCAACCATGTCTTGTAAATCGGTAAGAACGTGGTACCGGCTACGCACATATTCAGATAGTTCGATGACCGTATTTACTGCCAACATATCCAGGGATCTGTTGGGTCGCTTCCTGAAGATTCACCGATGAGATTTGACTCGAACAAGAATTAATTTGGGATTAATTATGAGAGAAAATGAATCTGGGATTAATTACGGCAAGAATTAATCTGGGATTAATTATCAGAGAAAGAATTAATCTGGATTAATTGCGTCGAGAATTTATCTGGGATTAAATTCGTCGAAAAGAGAGAACGCGATTAATTTGGAATTAATCAGTAAAGTAAATTTAATAGTTAAAATTGGATTTTACTATTTAATTTATTTAATTGGGCTAAAATAATATATTAGATATATTAATTGAAATTAGATTTCAACGCGGAATTAAAATTGGATTTTAATTCAAGCAAACTAATTAAATTAGAATTAATTCGTAAGCGACTTACGTAATAATATTGCGAGGTATTATTATTTAATTAAATTGGATTTAATTAAGTCGCAACGACAAATTCGTTTAATTTGGAATTAAACGAACCCGGGCCCGAGCGAAGTTGCATGTTGGATTGTCCGACTTAAATTTGGAATTTAAAGTGGGGCACACTTTACTTACATCATTAGTCACCTTTGGTGATAGAAATGATTGATGGGTTTTGTTGGAAACTTGTAACACACACTTTGCCTTTTGGAAAAGTATTTACCAACTTTTGGTTTTTGTTTTTGGTAATTGATTTTAGAAATCAAAAGGATAAACAAAAACAACTCTCTCTCTCTCTCTCCCTACCTCTATTGCCGAACATGAAGCTCATTGGAGGAGAAAATTTTGTTTCATTTTCTTGTTCAAGCTAACACTTAAGGAGACAAATGAGGTGATAGGAAAACTCATCCGAGAGTATGGAACACGATTTGAAGGCTTGGAGCTTACATTACATCCAACAGAGAATGAATTTTTGAAATCCTAAATCCGATCAATGTGAGTATTCCGTAATTCCCTTTGATTAATTCACACACAAATCACTCTTAGACGATCTTGGCATATTCTAGGAACACTAACACATCACACCCCTAAATTATGTATTTAGCTACGACACATACCTAGAATTACTAAAAACTTAATTAAACAAAACATCATAAAAATAAACTTGAAAATAAATAAAAGTAAAATTACAATAATGAAAGAAAATGCTGAGGGTTAAAAGATCTACTTTTAATATTTCAAAATTAGAAATATTCCTTATTGTTAATGTTTACCGATTAATTAATTATATTTAACCAGACCATAAAGACGGAAATTCCATTTGTCTCAATTAAGTCCAACCGTCCATATGGGTGGTAACAAGGTTATTACCTAAACCGATCATGTAGGCGGAAACTACGTCTAGAATGTAAAACCGACTATATAGGGGGTAAATAAGATTGTCACCTAAAACGATCATATATGCGGTTACTAATTAATCCAAATTTTAATTAAAATAAGGGAGATTAATCTAATTTATTATATTAAAAGTATTACCTTGTCACCCCAGGAGAATGAGATTACATGCTCATGCTGTAAATGAAAACACACAAAATTTTATTAAATAAAAAGAAAATACAAGAAATCTTAAATAAATATATAAGACACTTTCCTTTAGGTTTTCATGGAGAAAGTCCTCCAAAGAAAGCATGAAAAATTTACAAAGTTTAGCTTGATATTTATAGGCAAATATAAAGGCATCCACCAATTTCTCCACCAAACATGGCACCAAATATGGCACCAAACATGACACCAATCCTCCACCAAACTTGCTGATAATTTCCATTTTTATATTTTAGTTAAAATTTTTTTTAATTTTTGAAAATGACTTTAATAATTACACATAACACACTTCCAGATTTTTTTTATCAATTTCGGTAATGAAAACTTCAGAATTCGAAAATCCTATAAACTTCAAAATTGTAGATCTTTGAGTTTTCTTTAATCTGGAAATTGAATCACCTCAATCTGATATCGAAATAAAACGTTATGGACAAAATATGATAATTGAGCAAAATTGAAATTGTCGAAATTGTACTTCGTTAGAACGTCATTTCAAGTTTCCAATCTCCAAAATCAAAATATCAAGTCTAGTTTTTGCCCTTATTTGTTCCACATTTCGTCCTGATTGATTCCATTAAGTCCTGATTTTATTTTATCTGCAAAATAAACTAAAACATATCAAAACGTTCATAAAACTCGAGAAACTATACAAAATATTAAGTAAAATGGGCGGTAAATATTGATATATTTTCCGCTCATCATACCCCTAAACCTAAAATTTTGCTAGTCCTCGAGCAAAATAATAAAATAAAATACAATAAACAATTAAAATTAAACTAAGCCACTTTCGTAGGGATCATGGTTACATTTAGCGTATCCAACAAGCCTTTAAGCCCTTAGGTTTCCCTAGTGGACGAGTTGTAGTCTCATGAGGGCTTACAATGACGATACCCACAAACGTCAATCTAATACACACAAAATCAAAAAGACAAAAGAAAATAGAATAAATAAGTTAGTGACTAAACAAGTGAAACTTTTTATCCAAGTTAATAGTTGTTTTCTTTCTTTCTAAATTACTAAATAAGTAAATTCTCAGATTATTTTTATCATTCTTCATATACACAACCAACAAAGTATTAATCAGCTCATTGTGCCCACAATATTCATAAGTGTAGTTGAAAAGAGAGTAATTTATCCTAAAATTATATCGGAATTCACATCTTTTTTAGCAATGAAATTTTTTTTATTTACAATATCTTCAATTCATGTAGCGAGATTTAGGTCAGTGACTCCCAAGCCAGTTGGCTTTAGGGCACTAGGTGTTAAGACACCCTTACAGACTTAATTACTCAGATTTCAGATATCATTTTTTTTTATTTTTTTTTAATAACATATTCAATCCATGTAGCGAGCTTTGGGTCAGTGACTCCCAAGCCAGTTGGCTTTAGGGCACTAGGTGTTAAGACACCTTTACAGACTTAATTACTCGGATTTCAGATATCTTTTTTTTTATATAACATCTTCAATCAATGTAGCAAGATTTGGGCCAGTGACTCTCAAACCAGTTGGTTTTAGGACACTAGGTGTAAAAACACCCCTTCAGACTTAATTACTTTGATCTCAGATGTTTTTTTAATTAATATACATTTTTTTTTAAAATTCCATTGCTTTTTTAGATGCTTCCTCCATCGCGCCCAAGCCTATTTGAAAAGCAATAAAAGTTTCAACACGATTAATCATTTCAACCAGTCGTTCAGACATACCTGGCACGATAAGTTCCTCTCTATTTGATGGTCCTATAAGATTCGCCTCTGCCAAAGGTTTTGAGATGATTCCTAAAACTTGACCACTTCTTTCCTGTACAGCCCTTGAAACGTACCCCATTAGTCCAAGATTTCCACCGCCATATACTGTTGGGGCAGTTGTGGAACCCTTAGGGTCAGATCGGTGCCCCGGGCAGCGGAAATGGGTCTAACCCATGGATATCAAATATAGGTGTAATTTTAAATCATTTAATAAAATACTATTGTATGACACATAAATCGGCGACGCTGTTCTAGGCTCGCGGCCTAGTTGGGAGTACGAAATAGTCCGCAGGGGAACTAAACAGGAGAAATAACATGGAGTTGCCACCCGGTGTGAACGGGACAAAGATTTAAGGCCACACTCACCCCTCGCAAGGGAAGACCTCAAACCGTTGGGTTCGGAATGGTCCCTTACTTATGTCACTTGTAATGATATGATTTGTGCAATAAACTAACCGAATCTACTCAACATGTATGCTCAAAGGTAGCCTACGCCTAAGTTCGCATGCATAATAATAATAATGAAACCTATATATCTAAGTTCACATACTTCAAAGTAAATTTTCATAACGGCAAATACGCAATAACATACAATCATCACACAAGCATGCTCAATTATCTAATGCGGAAAATAAATAAGAATCTAAGCATAAATAGAAATTAAATCCCTAATATGATATAAAACAACCTAATCATGCATAAAGAAAGAAACTTCTATCGACCAAATCATGCTTAAGATAAATAACATGCTAACAACCTAATCATGCTCGAATACAATGTTGGATGAAACGAAATACGTGTGCCTCTTAAGTAGTACGTGGCGTTGTATCCCGAGTGCAAACCGCACTACCGTCCATTCAAATTCGGCTACGGAATTTACGTCCAGTTTTCCATCCGATATACCACAAAAGAGAACACGCTTTCCGTTCATCCGGAATTCACATCATGCCTCAACAAACGACTCTCATGCGATAATATATTAAAATAAATAACAAAAAAATGAAAGATAATAAATAAAGAAGATGCCATCAGGTCTAACCTCTTTTGTCGTCTCTCGAAAGCGCGTTACACAGCCGTCGGAAGGGTTGATATTCCGCAACTTTCCTGGTTCACTAATCCAACATTTTTCCTCGCTGTTTCGCTGTTTGGGCTGTTGTTTTCACTCCGTTTCGCTGTGGTTTTAAGGGTATTTTCTGGTCACTGTTTTGGGTTAATTCGGGGACTGTTTTGGACAGTTTTTAGGTGCAGTTTTGGGGGTTGTTCTGGGCAGTTTATGCGTGGACTTTTGGGCGTTTAATTGAAGGGCTTCAAGGGGCAGTTCATGTTGAGTCGTTGTCTGGTTAGGGGCAGTGTGGCGAGATGAAGGCAGTACGTGTAGTGGAGTGTGAAAGGCTGATGAAGTTATGTGGCTATGTGGCGTGATGAAGGCAGTGCACTTGGTGCGTGAAGGGCTGATGAAGTTATGTGGCTATTTGGTCGTGATGAAGGCAGTGCACTTGGTGCGTGAAGGGCTGATGAAGTTATGCGGCTATTTGGTCGTGAAGTATTGGCTGATGAAGGTTGTTGGCTGTTTGGTCATGAAGTCTTGGCTGATGAGATGGTTTAAGGGTTTGTGTTTATTCAGGGGAGAGCTGTGCGTGGATACATGGTGAAAGATTTGCGTGAGGTTTGCTGGTCGGTAAGGATTGCTTGCTTGTTATTCCCGGTCAGTGGAGGATACTTGGTTGCTGCTTACGTTCATGAGAGATAGTGAAGGGTGAAGGGTGCTCGGTTGAGCCGAGAGGGGGGTGTGTAGCTGCGTTGATTTTGGAGCTTGCAGGGGGCGGCTTCGTGTGTGGATGAGGAGAGAAGATAAAGTCGAGAGATTAGGGGCTGCTTAGGGTTTGGCTTTGTTGTTGTTGCTGCGTGTCTTGTTCGTGGTGGGTCCGTTTGTGGCTTTAGCTAGTGAGCTGTGTGAGGGGGGCTGGGGTTGTTAAAAGAGAAGGTTGTGTGAGTTCTTTTGTTGGAGGCGTGAGTAGTTGGTGAATTAGGGTTGCCGAGAGGAGAGAAGATGTTGACGCCGTGTGTGAGTGAGGGAGTTGTTGGTCGGTTGGATGAAAGGTATTATGGTTTTGGTTAAGAGAATTGTCGTGAGTTGCCGAGAGTTTTTGTGTTTGATTTTTGGGGTTTATTTGTGATGGTGGTTGCAGAGAGTTGAGAGATGGAGGGGAGCCGTGAGGAGTCTTAGGGTTTTGTATTATGTTATTCTTTTATAGTGAGAGGGTAAGGGAATTAAGGTTATGCATGGGATTTTTAAAAGGAAAGAAATCAAGTAAATTGGAATTTATTTTCTTTAGTTTATTAAAGGAAAGGAATAATTGTAATTGGTGGGGAATTTTATTTAAATTGGTGAGTGAATTATTTAATTTGATTTGATTTTAATTTAATTTGTGACATGTGTTTTAAATGTTTTAATTATTATTGGGTGTGATTTAATGGGCTTGGGCTAGGCGTGTGACTTACGGGGGTTTGGGTTAAGGATGTGTTTTAATAACGGAGGTCCAACAAGCAAACCCGAAGCTAATCCAGCGAATTAAATCCGACAGTGTGTCAATTCTTGACTCTTCCCTTCCGACGTCCGTTTCCCACGGCTTCCGCAACTTAAAAGGTAGTGCCTCCATACGAGACTCATCATAGGGACTTATATGCAAAAATGTATTGCTTACAACTATATTCCATTACGCATGTATAGGAAAAAACAGGACTGAATCGGAGTTCGGAAGCTAAAAAACGAGCGAAAACAAAATCAGCGCGCACGATGGACGCGGTGCGCGTGTACGACACGCGCTACAATGCGCGCGCTACAGTGCACGCGCACTATAGCAATCAGGTGTGTTGCCTTTTTTATTATTATTTTCATTTGTTTTGAATGCTTCAGTGCTTTAGCTCTCTGGAAAATTTCCAGAGAGCTGAGCAATTAAGGTCTATTACCTTAATTACTTTCGGTCTTCCCTAAATATTTCAAAAATACCCAAAATTAATTTTTCATTTCAAAACCAACATAAACACATGTTATAAAATAGAAATCAAGTTTTTTTTAAATATCAAATAGTTTTCAAAAAATATAAATTTATTCTAAATACGCACTTGTGTAAATTTTGAATCCAATACACAAACCATTTTAGAATCCCAATTAGAAATGTCTCATGAACAATTCTAGTCCACCTAAAGGTGGTCAAGTGAATCTAGAATGGTAGCCATAGCTTTAAACTTTAATTTAGAGTTCCAAACTCTAATTAATTATTCCATGTCCAACATGAACATCTTTGACCTAATTACAAACATGTTGTGTTTATACTTCTAAAGTATCATAACACAATTGATTAGCCTTATTCAACATTAAGCTATCTGATCATGCATCTAATACACAAATAAACATAGCTTAGGAGAAGATCAAACATTACCTAGTAAGCTTGATGCAAGAACAATCTACTTCTCCTTGTTGAAATTGTTGAAGAACCTCCAAGGTGTGCAAGCTTGACTTCAAGATCCAATCTTGTTTCTAATGCATCCAAGCTTCACTTCAAGATCCAATCTTGATTTCTCGTAGATGAAATATTTTAGAGACTTCACAAGCTTCTCTAAACACTTCTTTAACTTAGGCTAAACTCTCAAGAATTTGCTTATGCTTGTATTTGAACTTGTAATTAAAATCTTCCTAAAGCTTGCTATTTATTGCAAAACTTAGGCAATTTTTAATTAATAAAAGTTGTCATCAACTTTTAAGTGGGCTTAATCCAATTTATCCAAATATGTATAATTAGGTGTGACTAATCTCCATTGTCTCCCACTTTAATTTAATCCAATTAAATCAAGCCAATGATTAGAAAATGGATTAGTTAAATGTTTACCACCTTGATTTAATCCAATTAAATCAAGCCAAAACCACCTATTAATACATACTTACAATTACCATAATATCCTCAAATGGTAGAGATAATTATGATTTTACAATTAAGCCCTTGTGTAATTATTGAATTAATCCAATTAGGTCAAAGTAAATAATCAATGTTATCCAATAACACTTGATTATTTTAGTTGATAATTATAATGTCGAATATTATCTTTATAAAAAATAATCGGCTACCCAAGTGCTCAACTAGTACACTTCATATTGGGACTCTATAAGTTTAGATACATTCGTCATATAAGCTTAGCTAATATGTACGCAATTCGGCCACCTCCGAATTCACGAAGAACACGAATGATCTTTCTGAACTATACAAGTCAAGGTCATCACATATGTTTGACAATCCCTCCGGTCGTAGGCTATCATAATTGTGCTTAGGAAACATAGAATATACCGTCAAGTTTCCAAGGTGCACATCTCATGTCGATATGTCCACGATTCTTTACAACTGATGAGATCCACCCTAGGTGATCGACTTTGGCCAAAGTCGTTAAGAATCGTGACTTTATTCACATAGATACCTAAATCCCTTTTGGTACACATACGGGCCGACGGATCCTATCTTGCTTCACACTTGATTACTTAGTGCATCGGTCCACACCCAACGAACATCTAGAGGTCAGACCATGAAAGGTTTCTGACATACATGTCATCTAAGTGTGGATGATCTCACACAAAATCAATGTTATCCTATAGTCAAAGGATTATATATGCTACTCGACTCGAGGAGATTCCTATTGACGGTGGTATGTACATCCAACTATTAGGAATCACCTGTGGGTCATTCAGTATTCGCTCCAACGAATACCCACATGTCTATACGAGTTTCCAAAACTCATGGTACATCGTGTTAAACCATTGGAACTCCAATTCCAACATACGACATGTGCTAGTCTTCTAGGTTATATGAATTCGACCGTATTCCAAAACCAACGACTAGGAATATTTACTTTAAGAATAATTTACACCTAGTGTCAGGACTATTCAAAGGTCGATGTCATTCTTAGCATATCTATACATTAATTTAATAAGCATAATGACAATACCATTAATAAGATATGAAATGAAAAATATAGTTATTTTATTAATAAATAATAAAATATACAGATCGGATTGGCACTCCAAGCACCAACTCCATCATATAATAGATGCATATTCCTTTCAGCTATGACTCTACCCAATTCCTGTGATGCCTCAACGTGCTTTGGTTTAGATCCAACACTAGTACCGCAAAACACACAGATGTTTACAACTCGTCTTTTTGAAATTGCTTCCATTGTTGATAATACCTGTCAACTGAGCATATGAAGAACCAATTTAGTCAGTATTATGGAGAATTCACGAATTTTAATAATTCAAAAGGAAATCAACAAAAATTAACTTGTTACGAAATAGGTTGAGATACGTCTCATGAGTGGAAATTTCTTACACAGCTATCTCAAACACCATTCGACCTGGTTAGTCAAATTAAAAACATAAAAATCATTTTTTAAATAATTTTTTTGACTAAAAATCAAGCAAAAATAAACAACACAATGAAAAATAAAAATAAGATAGTAGTCAACTATTCCCCTCCCCCAAACCTAATTGAGACATTGTCCCCAATGTCTAAAAAGTAGAAGAAGAGTTTAGAAAATAATACCTGATTAGCGTGGAATTAAAAAGACAACTAAATGTTAAGATCTAGATTTATCCGATGTTTCTTACCACGATCATTATCAAACCAGATTATCTTGGAAATGATGAGATCAATTTGTGGTTCAAAGGCTAAAAGTTGGTCAATTAAATCATGGGCTGTTCTGGCAGTGTAGAGGATATCTTTTACAGGTTTTAAAAGGAACCCATTTCTCCGGGCATCATCAAGAAACACACAAAGAAAATCATAAAATCCATCAACGTTAAACAACCCAATTGGTTTCTGGTGTATGTTCAAGTTCGCTCAAGATAGCACTTTAAAAATTTTCTCATTCGTGCCCAAGCCATATTGCAAAGCAATAAAAGCATCTGTACGGTTAATCATTTCAACAAGTCATTTAGACATACTTGGCATGATGCATTCATCTCTATTTGATGGTCCGATAAGATTCGCCTCTGCCGAAGGTTTTGGGATGATTCCCAAAACTTGACTTCTTCCTTCCTATACGGCCCTTGAAACATACCTCATTAGTCCAAGATTTCCACCGCCATATACTAGGTGCATATTTCTTTCAGCTATGACTCTACCCAATTCATGTGCTGCCTCAACAAACTCTGGCTTAGAACCAACACTAGTAATGCAAAACACACAGATGTTTACAACTTGTCTTCTTGAAGTTGCTTCCATTTTTTTTTATGTATTTCTTTCTCAAATCTGGATGTCTTCAAGAGTGCAATAACAAGCTGAATTTATAGATCCTGGAAAAAAGGTGAGTAATAATAGCACTAGTACCTGCCAAATGACAATTATTTGCTAAAAAGTAAAATAAATCGTGAAAGTCAAAAAGTCTGGATCCTGTCGGAGAAAATAAAAGAAAATCACAATTATTAGTTAAAGACAAAGAGATAATAATATTTACAAGAAGTAACAGCTTGAATGACGTATATGAGTCGGGGACAAGCTTCCCATCTCATTTTCTTATAAATTGGAAAACATGGTCTTTTAAAGTCAGATTCCCGAGACTTAATTGTTTCTTTCTTTTCGAAACTGTGTATGTCACATGCGAATTGCTTGATACACATATCTACTGGGATGCGTCTCAAGAGTTAATGATATGTCATCCAAAGACTCCTTACTCATGCCACCCCTAATGAATTTAATTTTATCTTCGCAGTTATCATACACCATTCCTAAAGAACGACAACGAGTATTACATGTCATGCATGCAAATTTATAGCAAATACCTAGTCTTTTAGCTATATTTTTCTTAGCATAAGTGCTTTTTTCTAAACCAGACATAAATGAAACAAAAGAGTCAAAGGACTCACCTACCAATCGGACTCGTGCTTCAATAATCCAATGAATGTCATTAGGAATACCTTTGATCATCAGAAGTCTCATTCATTCTATTCATGCTTTGTAGACTTTTATCAGAGATTTTTGAGAGAGAGAAGGAAATTGCTTGTGAGGATTTGCAAGAATTTCTTCCATCCTGTCTGTGATTTTACCTATAAAAATTAAACACACAAAAATAAAATGCACCAAATCTCAATATATACACAAATTGCATGAGTTACCTCCCTGCTAGCGCTAAGTTTAACGTCGTCAGCTAGACATGACTGCCCAAACGTTAGTTTGGATCTGAAAGTGTGACACTTTCTTTTTGTCGCTCCAATGATTCTCCCCAGTGGTGGTTGACACGGTTGCTTTTAACTTTGAATGTTTCATTAGAGTTTGGATCATGTAACTCAATGGCTCCATATGGTAAAACTTGGGTGATTAAGAATGGACCTGAACACCGTGATTTTAATTTCCCAAGGAAAAGTTTCAACCTTGATTTATTTAACATTATCAGCTGCCCCGGTTTCAGTTGTATGCGCACTAACTTCTCATCATGTCTCTTCTTGGCCTTTTCTTTGTACAGTTTGACATTCTCAAGAGGCTGTATGTGAAATTGCTCCAATTCATTAAGTTGGTAGAGCCGATTCTCTCATGTTGCTTGTATTTCAAGATTTAACTTTTTCAGTGCACAGTATGCTTTATCTTCAAGCTCCACAGGCAAATGGCATGTTTTTAAGTTTGTCAGTGGAACTTTGTATTTCATCAGAGTTCTGGACGGTACTATCTATCACATCAAGTCTAAAACATTCCTCATTATTTTCATAGTAGATCACTTATTTTAAGTAAGAGGTGAGGTCGCTTTCATGGGAATTGTAAATGCTTGATTTCCTAAAGTACTTGATAAAGCTAAAATCGATGTTCATGGCCGAATTGAACACAACCGTAGAATAGAAAATGGTCGAAGTGAATCTGTGTGTTAGCTATTGTCTTGGTTTACACCAATGGCGTAACAATTTAAGACTATGGGTCACTGGTTTGCCAAGTAAATCCGATTATCATTCACTATGAAAGGTTCAAGGCGAAAGCTACCTATTCCGATGCAATTTTATTTCATGGCTCTAAAATGAAGGAATGTATCTCTAGGCTTGAAATGAAATTTGGAAAGGGTATAACATTTAGGAGAGTTACACCATAAATCAAAAGGTGCCTATAAAAACACTCATCCATACCTATATAAAGAGGTCTTTAGGTTCATTTTAATTTATTAAATTTTATGGGAAAATATAGACATGTTAGATAGTCTAAAATAAAGAGTGAGTTTCCACCATTTTCGAGTTCGTGTTCTTAATTCAAGGAGGGTCCCTAGATCAAAAGTCACCAAGAATCCTGAGATTACATTAGCCACAAGATCCATAGTGCATTGAGGCGGGACTAATAAGTTCTTAAGGGCAGAGTAAGACTCAGCTTGGTATAATCTACATTTTCTACAGAATTTTTACAAATTTTTCTAATTCCTTAAGTATGTATTGATTCTAGGATTGCATGTTTATTATTTATCAGTTTGATTGAATTATGCATGATAAAAAGTGACCTACAATATAACCGCCCAACATGGAGTCCAACTTATAGTGACCTAGTTGAATTCGGGAAAGTAGTAGGTATTATTATTTCAGATCAATCTATAGGAAAACCAGTAACTTAACTAACAGTAATAACTTTTTATATCGGTGACGTATTTAGAAGGCCACGACAGAACATGAACGAACCTTTCTAATGTTAAAATAAAACTCAACAAGGGTTGGACCAACATAAAGAAGATATTAAACTAAGCCCAAATATTGAAGTTCACAATTAGGGTTGGTAATAGGGCGGATTCGAAGCGGAGATCATGATTCCCGAATCTGAATCCGAAATATTGAGAGAATCCCTGAATCGGCTTGAACCCGATTATCCCGAAATGAGGGATATACTCGATAATTCTCGAATGGAGATGGAGAATAAATGGTATATGCTTCCCAATTGTATTAATTTATATATTTTATGCACTGAAGAAAAATGATAATTATTTTTGAAACTAAAATAGTAACTTTGTAGTCATGAAGGAAATAAAAGGGCTTATGAACATGCTAAATTTCTCACAAATAAAATAGATAATGATATATAAGAATATATGAAATTGATAACTCAAAATAAATAAGCCATAAAAGTAACATTTATTAGCAGATAAGAAGTTGAAGCTTGCTTCTTTTAACATGTTGTACAAAGAAAACTTCTTAATGAGATCTAAGCACCATCTTGTAGCATTTTATTTAATTGTAGAATTGAATGCCTTTGTCAGTTTTGAAATTGAAATCAACAAACATTAGAAGCTTGCTTCTATTTAGCAACAGCTATAAGACATGTACATCTACACATGCGAATATTTTGTATCTAAAAATTACAAATTCAGTAAATGAATTAGTAGTCAATTTGATTTTTGAGGTTTTATGTTTTATAACTTTTTAAAAATTTAAAATGGCATATGGGTCCCCGAACCTGATCTAATTTGAATAATCACATGTAATCGGGGTCCTGAACCCAATAAAGATTTTTATATATTTTGGGATCTCAACCAGATCCGATTGGGGCAACTCACCGAAGCTCCGAACATAAACTTAATTAGGATTTTTATATATTCAGAGTCTCAAACCTAACCCGATTAGAGTGGATCCCCATGAAATTTTATTCATAGAATTTTTACCATCACTAATCACAATGCTATATCAACTCATTTATTCGTATTGCTCTTGTTTCAAACTAGTTACAGCGGACTGTACACTCGTATAATTGAAGTCCAATTGTCTATTATAATGTTTTACTACAACTTAATTTTTTGACTTAAAATCTATACATCAACATATATATATTAATTTAAGTCAATCCATCTTTTACTAAATAAATCCCTATATTTTTTTATGGATCTTTAATTTAGAGGTCCTTTCAAAGTAATGGATGTCTATGTTTGTTATATTTTTCAAATGCAATCCAAATTCCCCATTCATAAATAGGGATGATAAAAATCATACGGCTCGGGAGATGGTATATTAGATCGGGTATGTATAAAATTTTTCATACATATTAATTATACATGTTAGATAATATATTAAAATTTTGTATTATATTCGACCCATTGCTATCTCTAATACTGAATTAGAATTTCGTTTACGTTTAGAAGATCAAAAGAAAGGAAAAGTTGTAATTTGAGAAAAAAAAATATTAACTAAAAAATTACTTACAAAGTGATCAAATTGTGGATAAGCCCAGCAGAAAAATTAGACCATGCCAGTATTGTTCTTATCGAATAAAATAGCACCACCATCCAAATAATTGGCAAAGGGTTGACCCACTGGAAGCTTCGGCAAATGAAGTGAAGCCAGCTGGCATAATGACATATTTCCACGTGGCGAGCCGTCTGCTTAGATGCGAGAGACGTTTCTTTGATGAAATTAATGGATTGAAGGAAAAGCAAAGCTCCTCACTCACTCCTTTCACGTTTTACAAATGCACCACAGCACCGGGTCGGTTCCGGTTCGATTACTGGTTTTTTTTTTTTATTAATAAATTTTTTTTTTAAAAAAAAAATCTATAATCGTAATATTTTTTCAAACCATCACATCATTTTTATAGAATCATTTTTTTATAAAATTCTTTTAACATAAAATCTTTTTTATAGCCAACTCTTGGCTAATGCTTTCTTTATATAAGCGATGTGGGATATTTGTTATTTGGCTATTGTGTCTCACATCGCTTATATGAAGAAGTCAATAACCAAGAGTTGATTATAAAAAAGATGTGGACATTCATGTTTTAGTATTGCAATTTTAAATATCATTATTATAATAAAAAAATTGAGATTTACTTGTGAAACCTTACAGTTCCAAGTAAAAATATATATTTTTTTTTACTTTCGGTTCCAACCGGTTCGGTCAGGGTGAGAACCCTAACCGAACCGGTCAGGTTCCGGTTCGGTTCCGGACCGTCCGGTTCCAACCGGTTCGGTTCCGGTTCCGAACCGGAACCTTGGCCGGGTCTACTCACAACAATTCAATTATACATTTAAGTTTAAAAATAGAAAATAAAAAATACGTTTATTAATTTTATTTTTTTGAAATCATTAGAAATTCCGCAGTCAAACCACTTCTTCCAAGCTTAAACAGAATAGGTAAAACCTCCGACGGTTCCAAATTCTTATAAGAAACGTATTTTTTGGATTCAAACTCATAATCTTAATGTCAGATTCTAAGTCGTACACTATGAGGAGATGTTTATTAATTACTAATAAATGAATGCTATAAAAAGATTCCAAGTATTTTTTTTTCTAGGGCCTACTGTTGTAACAATAAGAAATTGTTATTATATTATGTATTATTAGTGTTTAAACAATATAAACCCAACGGGTAATATTGTAAAACAATCAATAACCTAATTGGTAAGAGAATCAGGGATCTAAATGACAACAAAGATGATAGAAAATCTCATATCATAAAATTCAATATTATTTGTAAGAGTGGCAATGGGCTGGGCTAGGCCCGGGCTTGCCAGACTCGGGCAGGGCTCGGCCCCGTACTTTATCAGGCCCGTTTTTTAAAAAAAATTAAGAAAATTAAAAACATACAAATACAAAAATACATTCACACTATATACAAAGATGGCAGGCCGGATTATTTTCGGGCTTTTTTGCAACCCTTAATTATTTTATATGATATTTAAGATTAAAAAAAAAAAATTAAATTATCATGATTTGATTCGTTTAATCCAAAAATTTATGATAATTATTTGTATGATTCAAAAATTAATATAAAATTCATGACGGTTTCATTCCAAATCCATAATTAAGATGGGAGATTTGCCTTGACAAATTGCGATCTTTAGTCGAACTAAAAATAAACATAAGACTTTTCCATAAAAGAGATTATTTTTCCCCCAAATTTTAGAAGAAAGCTCCCCAGTTATTGAAAACGAGAAAGCCCAACAACGCAATAATTTTTTTTTAAAGAAAATAAAAAATAAAAAATAATAACTAGGGATGATAATGGGAAGAGCGAGAAGGGGATCGATATTTTCATATTCGTCCCCAACAATCTTTGGATGACACCGTTCCCTCCCATTCCCCTCATAATTGTTTTAACGGAGGGGATGAGGATCTCCGAATAATAAAAATGGATTCCCAAGGAGCCCCGATCTCCGAAATCAAACATGCATATTCAAAAAATTAATAATATCTGTTACACAAATCACACTTTATATTGAAGATTTAAATTCATATTTTCAGTCTTTTTGTTTAGTCCACAACTTAATAAAATGATGGATCTCTTAGTAAAAAATGATTATAGTTATAATTATTCCATTTAAGTCTTTAAATTATTTATAATTTATATATTTTTATAAAAATTAAGAAATTTTTTATTTACATCTATTAAGTAGAAATTTGAATATATTTATTAAAAAAATTAAAAATAAATATAATTAAAATTTAAATGGGTAATGGAGAGGGGATGTGGATTTTACCTAACCCCGTCTCTTCCTCGAATAAGATATGAGTATTAAATTTTACCCATCCTCATCCCCCGATATAAATTTTTTTTTTTCAATTTTTCATTCGCGATCCCCGCCCCCAATTGGGGAGGGCCTATAGAGCCCCATCCCCTTGGGGATTTCTGCCATCCCTATCAAAAATGTTACTTTGCTCGACGGGCATGCGGACGAGGCTACAATGCCAGCTACTTTTACCTCGTCAACATACCCATCGGGCAGGTAACATGGCTAAAAAAGAATTGGGCATATCTAGCCGAGGAGTTACAACTGCGGCCTTCGGTCGGGTGGTGGGTGGTGGATAAATTAACTGAATTGAATATCGGTTTGGTTTTTCGGTTTATTGTTTGCATTAAACCAATTGATTTGGTTTGGTTCCGTTTGAATCGTGAACTGGACCCATGAATCGATCGATTTATAAAATCGTGAATCGAACCGATCAATTTAGAGATTAATTCTTCTAAAAAAAATCGATTCAGTTCGTTTTGAACCGAGTCGAATCAAAACTGAATTCAACTATTAAAATCGAATTGAACCAAATCGGTTTGGTTTGGTCCGTTTGGTTCCGATTGGTTCTTAATTTCTGATCGGTTTTCGGTTCGGTTCTTAATTTCTTAATTTTATTATATTTATACTATTATAACTATATAATAATAATAATAAAATATAATAAAATAAAGGAAATTATTTTTAATTATTGGTATTAGTTTTGGTTTGTGATTGAAGAGTGAGAGCGATGCAGGCAGCAAAGTCGAAAGATGACATTTACTAAAACTAAAAGAAACACGTTGCTGGTGGTGTCGTTTTGTGTATCAAAACTTGCTGTTTTGGCGTCACGTCCTCTTTACTCAGCTATGTATATCTCCGCTCTCTGAATCTCATCACGACGAAACAAGGAATCTCACGCCATCAGATCAAATCAGATCGGATCCAATGTAATTTATATAAGCAGGTTCGTGCTTCTCCGCTTTCAATTGAAGAATAAAGCTTAAATTTTTAAATTCAATTTGAGCTAATTTGTTTGTTTGATTAAAAAGTGAAAAAAGTTTATAAATTGGAAAGTAGGTGAGAAGAGAATAAGCGATCGCTAAAGATCATAGCAAACAAGTGGTAGCGGCAAGTAAGTATTGATTCTTAAAATCCATTTTTAACTATATAAATATGTGTGTGTGTGTGTCTTTGTTCAGCTTAAATTTAATGTTTAATTGATAAATAAATGGATAATTTAGAGTGAATTTTTCGTTAAGTTTTAGGGAAATGGCGACTATAGTTGAACCTCCAAATGGGGTAAGGTCAAGAGGGAAGCAATATTACACAATGTGGCAAACTTTGTTTGAAATTGATACAAAGTATGTTCCAATCAAGCCGATTGGTCGGGGAGCATACGGGGTTGTGTGTTCTTCGATTAATAGGGAGACGAATGAGAAAGTTGCCATCAAGAAGATCAATAATGTGTTTGAGAATCGAATTGATGCGTTGAGAACTTTGAGGGAGTTGGTGTTGCTTAGACATATTAAGCATGAGAATGTTATTGCTTTGAAGGATGTTATGATGCCTACTCATAAGATGAGTTTCAGGGATGTGTATTTGGTTTATGAGCTCATGGACACGGACTTGCATCAGATTATCAAATCTTCTCAATCCCTGTCCAATGATCATTGCAAGTATTTTATCTTTCAGGTACTAAATCATATCTTTTGTAGTATTATGAGATTTTCATTTGATATTGAAGTGATATGTAATTACACTACTATTTTTATTTGGGTGGGTTAAACTGTGAAGCAACGTATCAGCTAAATAACTGATGTTTATTTTTCCTGTTTTAGATGGCTCATCAGTGGACTTTGTTTTGCTGAGAAATTTGAAGTGTTCTAGCGAACTTGTTTCTTAATATTGCATGGTTATTGAAGAAATTGGAACAATCAACTTACCACAATCTTTTTGATAGTTATATTTGGTAATATTGGTGGAACTACTAAGACACACTGAATTTAGATGTGTTACCAAATGGAAAATTTGCATCAAGATCTAGTATTGATTAGGGGTTGCAATTTGGGCCATGATTCGTTTATTCGTTCAATTCGATTCGCTTTAAAGCGAATACGGGTTTGAAAAAATGGATTCGTTTAATAAGTGGGCCAATTCGATTAAACGAATCGAATACGAATTTAAGCTCATGGATTCGTTTATTTGTTTAGGATTCGCTTTATTATTTTCTTTTACTAGTTATTGTTATTTTTCAATTAAGATTTGAGAAATTATGGCTAATTACCATAGAAAAAATAATATTTTCAATATTTGGTGAGGTATTTTTAATAAATATATTAATTACATATATATTTATGAAGAATTAATGTAAATCAGCTATGGTAAATTATGATATTAAATAGTATCATGACTAAATGAATATTCGTATTCGATTCGTTTAATAAACGAATCGAATACGAATCCTGATATTATGATTCGTTTAATAAACGAATCGAATACGAATCCATCACATTTCGATTCGATTCGTTTAGGATTCAATACAAATTCGATTCGTTGATTCGTTTTGCCTTCCCTACTATTGATTGCTTCTTCTTGGCATCTTTTATTTTCAGTCGTTAAGTTAAAATTTGTTGCTTTTGATAACCTTGATGAAGGAAAATTTTGATATTTATTAGTCCTGTCAAAAAATGATATAAATGAGTAAATCTGTCCTCAGATTCATGAATAACAATACTAGAGTCAGGCAATGGTTCTGGACCATTGATGCATATACCACAGTCTCGCAATTCACCTTGTTTTCAATCATATAGCGCTCACTTTACCCACTGTCAAGGTCCTTTTGTGATGTGTGAAAATTTTTGCTCTGTCCCTTCTTGTATCTCTATGATTGGAATCTAATCTAGGCTACAGTTAGTTAAAAGGTATGATGTCACTAGTACCTGAAGATTACAAGAACCCTTGTGCCTCTCATGTGTTTGAATTTTTATGTCTATGCTGCAAATAAAGTTTGATTTTGTGGCGTTGTTAGTTTCAGAAATTGTGATTTTTACAAATCTGTAATTGAATCTCAAACATTTTACTATTATTTTTATCTTTGATCTGATTGTGAAAAACTTTTATTCTTTTTTTAGTTGCTACGAGGGTTGAAGTATCTTCACTCAGCAAACATCCTTCACCGGGATTTGAAGCCTGGGAACCTTCTCGTCAATGCTAACTGTGACTTGAAGATATGTGATTTTGGATTGGCACGAACCAGCAGAGGCAATGAACAGTTCATGACTGAATATGTTGTCACTCGCTGGTATCGTGCACCTGAGCTCCTCCTCTGCTGCGACAACTACGGAACCTCCATAGATGTTTGGTCTGTAGGATGCATATTTGCTGAGATTCTTGGAAGGAAACCCATCTTCCCTGGATCAGAGTGCCTTAACCAGCTAAAACTAATTATCAATGTCCTTGGATCCCAACATGATGCCGATCTTGAGTTCATTGAGAATACAAAAGCTAGGAGATTCATCAAATCACTCCCTTACTCCAGGGGAACCCACTTTTCCAGTCTCTATCCCCAGGCTGATCCTTTAGCCCTCGACTTGCTGCAAAAAATGCTTGTGTTTGAACCATCTAAGAGAATCACGGTCACAGAGGCACTTCAACACCCTTACATGTCAGGGCTCTATGATCCACGATGTAACCCACCTGCTCAGGTTCCACTCAGTCTTGACATTGATGAGAACGTTGGGGAACATATGATTAGGGAGATGATGTGGAGTGAGATCCTTCATTACCACCCAGAAGCTGTATTTGCCCATGCACAGGTAATGCACTAAAAGCTTTCTCTGGTTCTGCCACTTCTATGTTCTATCTTAAGAAATTACCATTCTGCTTTGGAGGATTCTACTGAGAATTGTTCTGTCAAAGTTATTCCACCTAGATTTTGGTCTTGCATCTAGTTCACAAGTTCGATCAAGCGACATACCTTCTTGAAACTTGTAAACATGTAAGTTGTTACTTTATAGCTGCATAAATGGCTTTCGTATTATTTATGATGCATGTATGACGTACTACCTTTAAATACAACTGCAGTTGTTCTTGTAGATTTATTTGGAAGACCTTAATTCTCTCTTTCTAGAATTTTGAACTGAACACTCATCATCACCTGTGTGTGATTGTTAACCGCAGCACGAGTGCACACACATGTACATTCTTCAAACCTGTAATCGCGAAGTGAAAACGTTATGTTTAAGGCAACGATTACTTTATTTCTCTATCATCCTGCCAGATTGATGTTTATGTAAATTTATTCATTGTTCCTTCTATAAAGAGAGAGATGGAGGATGTTATGTAATCTTCTTTTATTGCATCGCAATCTCACTCTACCCAAACTCTAAATTAAACTATCCATTTAGGCTTAAATCCGCGACATTTTATTTCTATTATAAGAGTTAAGCCAACTTGACTACTCTTTAAAGATGAGGGTGTTGTGTGATCTCATTTGTAGTCAAAACTTCCTAAATCAGTGCATCTGGTGCCCAAGTTATTTTGTTTATATCTCCTCTCTATTTTTATTATTTGTTTTTTTGTTGTAATTTTTATAGGTCTTGATGACGTTTTGCAATTGAAAGAGCCTTTAGAGCCTGGCCTAGCCAAAACTAAGCCTGTGAAAATTAGGGCAGCCCCAGTTGCAGCCTCCGACGGAGAGTCTAATAAAGCCTAGTGCCATGGACGGACATTTGAGTATCATAAAGTTGGGTCCATATGGCAATTGCTATTAAATAGCTAACATGTATTATGTATAGATAAATATAAGAACCTGCAACAACATAATGGAGAAATAAAACACACCAAGTGTTTGAATTGTGACACCTCCTTTTACAAAGAAAATACATAAGCGGACAATGACACTCCAAATCAAGTGGCCATGGCCTTTTTTAATGAATTCCAATACATTACAAGACAAAATATAATATAATGAAGTGTGTTTTTTCTTTTAATTTGATGTTTATTTTATTAATATGAGAGATTCGTCGTTGAAAAGTTATTATATACCAAATTAAAAATAAACAAAAATAATTTTCCACTATATGTGGTCGATTATATGGATACATTGATGATGTCTCATTGTCATCAATCAATAATAATGTGATTGAAAAATAGTAGGAGTAGGAGATTATCACGTGAAATGTGGGCATTGATGGTAATTTCGCCATCCAATGTTCCAATTATTAACTGGGCTAAGTAAAATGGGCCTTTCAATATGGCCTGGCAACTAAAAATGGGCCCAATTCTAGGGCTATTTTGGGAAATTACATCTACTATCCGTTTTAATTGAAGCGGGTTAGCGGGCAAAGTAACAGAAACCTAAGCCAAAACAAATTAACAATCACAATGGCAATGACAACTAAAAACCCTAGAAAATGGCGGTTCACGTGGGAAGCCCAGTCTCACTCTCCAGCTCTCAAATTATTCGTCTTCGATTCTCAAACTCACACAAATCCCTCAATTCAATTTCAAAATCTCAAAGTCACCCTCAATCTATCCAAATTTCTCGTTTCCATTACCTGGAACTGGACGCAGCAACAAGACTCGAGAGATCAAGTCTCGCTTTTAGTTCCCATTCCGAAAGTCTTGATCGACCCGGAGTCTCCGGTTAGTTGCCGAGCTTTGAGCGACCACATTGAAGTTAAGCTCGTCTTGCTTCTTCCTGTTGATCACCCTATTGTTACAAGCTCTGACTCCGTGCTTCGGTTCAGTTTAGATTCTCAAATTGATGAGTCTGATCCGTCAACACCACTCGTGATACATTCGGGTGACTGTCAATTCTTTTACTTATTACATTTGTTGTCAGTCAGCGTACTAATTTACACTAACCGAAACTTTTAGGTGTAAAGTTTTCGGATTTTTTCATACACAAGTCAATCTTCAGGTGTAAAAATGATAATTTCCCTTATAAATATTGTGCTATGTTATTAAGAAATTGGTATTTGTTATGTAGATGTCAAGTGTTTATCATCGAAAAAGGGAGGTGTAAATTTTTACTGCAGAAATTGCAGGAATAAGTTGACTAAAAGACCTATTAGGTATGGATTTTTTATTTTTATTTTTAATTGATTGATGTTTTATTAGCTATGTTATGTATTCGACATCAATCTGATTTTCTGTTATTTTACTTTGATATATAAATGTAGAAATTTTGTGGAGATGCCATCTGCTAACTGGCAAGAGGCTGCTGACAACTGGTTTGGAGGTTGCTGTTGTTCATTTGGTGGCATAAGTGAGAAGTTGGTAAATAGGTATGCAAATTGCTACACGTGTGCTACAGATATGTGTCTGTTAAATTATACAACTGTTACCCTTTTCAAGGATGATCTTGTGGGATGCAATTTTCCTGACGGGGTTGGTGGTCGAAAGTACCAGGCTGCTCCGGCTTGTGCTGCTGAAGATGGTTCATGTGGATCTACGCTAGATTCTGGAAGTATTTGTGGAAAAATTGCGGGCTGTAATGATAAAAATGATATAGTGCATGATTTTAATGGAAAATTAAAGCTTATGGGTCTTGATGATGAAAACTTTAGTGCAAGTCAGCATTTTGAAGTTAATGAGGAAGAAACTAATGGAAACAGCTTATGTTGCACGGTATCATTATCCACTTTATCTGAAAATGTGGCTTCTGTTCCTGGATGTTGTGTTCACGCAACACATGAAATTCTAGATCATATTGGTGAAGATTGTAAACATACTCCATCCGAATATTCTTCAGTGTACGAGAAAACTAAGCAAAACACAGAGCTCATGGTAGATCAGAGATCTTTTCTTAATGGCCTTCTTGGAACCATTTTCATGGCTAGATCCTACAATCTCTCACCGGATATTGAGTGGATTGAATTTTTATGCCCCTGCTGTTCGTCTCTTCTTGGAGCTTACCCTTCTAGTAGTGGAGATGCCCCTATAGATGGTGGAGTTCGACTCTTTAAGTGTTACATTGCCACTTGTTTACCCAGCTGTGGATCAGATGATGTATTCCAGTAAGCAATTGTTGACATACAATTTTCTTACCAATACATGGGATATAATTTGACAAGCAACCCTTGAAAGGATATTGACTTCTGTTTTTGTTGCTGGCAACTTTTCCTCTAATTGGCAGGAAATATACTTTAGGAAGAATGTTCACAAATCAGCTTCTGGAAAGTGCAAAAGATGAATTATCATTTCGCACTGTGGCGAGGGATTTGAAAACGAAATCTCCCGCCCTACAAATTGTTCTCTTGAATCCAAATGCTTGGTGTTGTACTGGTTATTGTTCGGGCACGGACAGCACTTTTGAGCCGATTTCAAATTTGGATCTACAGCCTATCATTAAGGTTCTGTTTTCTGATTGCAGCAACAACTCAGAATCTCAGTCGAGGTTAGTTTTTCTATGACTGTTGTCCCGCTTTCCATTTTATGCTCAAGATTGCAACACAAACTCCTGTATTACAAAGTTTTTTGTTTTTTAAGAAAATAAACTCTTATTTATTTTTCCGACCAAAGGTAATGAATGTGTTGTATGTGCCACTAGAATTATATCAAAATCTTTCAACATTCATTCAGTATTCACTCATATTTTTTTGCTGCGAATTGTTCTAACAGGTTTGAGATTTATGCAGGATATTGGAAGACTGGCTAACAAAGAATCTAGCCGATGAAGTGTTCATGTTGAAACTTCAAATAGAAGAGTTGATTAAACTCCTGGTGTCGGCAAAGGATACACTTCCACCTTCATATACTTCCATCGAGGGTCTACATTTGTCATCCTTGCGGAGGTAAAAAAAAAATGATCCTTTGGCTTACCTGGGAATCCCAATTTGATAAATGGGAGGGATATGATGTTTTTATTTTGCAAAGCAAGAGTATTAATCCTGCTTGAGGAATGATGGAAATTATATTTAATTTTTCAGTTTTACTGGGAAAAAGGCTTCGGCATTTTTAAGAGTTTTACATACACACAATCCCTCTTTCTAGTTCTGGAATAACAATCATAATTGTTTTGCTGCTTCAGCCTGTAAACCTTATCATATAATAATCTATGGCCTCAAAATACCTCTACCCACGATGAAATTAACCAGGTGAGAGTAAATATCAAAACTATGCAGGGGTTGAAGCCTTGAACCTACTTTATTTTCTGGGGTATTATTATTGTTTTTTATTACACTACTCAATAAAATTTCTCTTTATTTTTTATTTGTATCTTCTAAATTAATTTTTCAAAATCTATAGATGCTGATGCCTAAATGGGAGAACATGAGGGAAAATTATTTTTATTTAACATAGATAATATGATTAATTTAGAGAATGATACAAGTGGAGTTATAAAATAATCCCGCTCTTTCCTTCGACAGGAGATAATCCTAATAAAGTGACGTGTGAACCTGAATCGTTTCACCTGAAACCAAGAGAAATAGATAAAATTCTTGTACCTATTCGTAAACAAATTTACATAATATTGACTGTTGAATATTTTTTAAATTTATTTCTTAACAATCAAAATTAAATAATTTTAACAATTATTTTTACACTTAAAATTATTTTGTATAAATATTATTTTTCATTATTTACGTGTATTATTGGTCATTTTGTCTCAAACCCGCAGAACTCTTAAAGCCAGTGTTTTAAAATCCAGTCTGGTCCATCGATCCGAGATGACGAGAGTGTCAAAGATCAGAGGTCAGATCGGGGGTCAACTAGGGGTTGATTCAGGGTCACTAATTAATTATTTTTTTATTATTTTTTACAAAAAATATAAAAAACTAAATTAAAAATAATAAAAAAGGCTAAAAAATCCACTGAATCCAGAGCGGGTCACATGTTCAGTGGTTGAACCGGTCGGTTCAGTGGATTTGAAGCCGAATCAAATGCTCCCGGATTAAAGGGCTCACCCAGCTATGCATAGCAAAAAAGCCCGGGCCCAGTTCGGCCCGAGGTAAAAAAATTGAGTCAGTCCTTAGAATTAGCGTGCCCGAGCAAGGCTCAACTCAAAAAGCCCGGACTTAAAAAAATAAATAATAATAATAATAAAAATTATATATATTAAAAAATCGAGTTGGATAAATCCCGACCCAAATTCGAGCCAGTACGGCCCAACTCGGGTCGGATTTTTCCAGAATCTGGACCTAAAATTACTTCCCGGGCTCGGATCGGGCTTATCAATGTCCGGACCTGATCCGGCCCATGCCATGCATACACCCGGACCGTGGAACAGATTTCGGTACAACCGGATAGTCGGATGAGGTTTTACAATACTTCTTGCATGTTGCATCCCCCAGAGCAGAAGCCGCTTGAATCCATGTAAAAGCAATGACAAAAAACTATCTGAAACCGACTCAGAGACACATGTCAGCTTCCGAAGAGTGCCAATTATTTGTGCTGTAAACTTCACAAATAATAAAATCAAATAAAAATACAAATATTGGCCAGAAGTGCTATATTATTACTTAGTAAGACAAGATTGATCCATTATTATGGGGATTCTCGTACAATTCATAATACTTTGTTATAAGGAAAATAAACTGACAGTGGTTACATTCCATTCACATTTCCCATTAACTGGTCTACTCCCAAAATCTCGGAAATCCATATTCTAAGCGGTTGTCTAGCTTAAAAAAACGAAAAGTAATTAATTGGCTATCTAATTCATTGTTTAGAAGATTCACGTGATTAAGGGACTGATTCTTTGGGCTAACTCCTCCAGTGACCCCCACTTGCCTTTCCTGGGAGTGAGTATGAAGCGATTCTTCTACCGAGAGGTCTTGAATTCAGACTCACTCTGGTATAAGCATCTGAATTCAAACTCTGACTCTTGGGCCCACCTCTGACTGAAGGTCTTGAAGTCAGACTCTGGCAAGGGGCACTGAGTCATTCTTGTGGTGCATTTGGCTACCAAACAACCTTAAATTATATGTTATTAAATTATATTGAAAGATCGTAAGTTAATGAAGCCAAACCAATACATCGTTCTAAAAAAATGTCAATTTCAAAAATACAATTAAAGGATAATACTTTATACAGACCTTTAATTAAATAATATAAATTATTAGATTTAGTATAGAAAAATAACAAATATTTTTTAAAAAATCCTCATTTCAACATTAAAAAATATTCAAAATGTTCCTTCAGTTTTTTTATCTTACTTTAAAATTTATGAAATACAAAATATTTCTAATTTCAATATACATGACAAATAAACATAGCATTAATTATTAAAAAAATTATATTTTGCCTAACCTAATCTAATCATTCATTCATAATAATTAACTAAAAAGTAAACGACTATATCCTTAAATTATGACATCTATATCCACTCATATATATATATATATGAAAAGACGCATTAATTTTTTTTTTTTTTGTTATGGAAGATGTATTAGTTCAAAAACTTTAAATAATTTCCAATAAATACACAAATTAAAGAAAACCTCCCAAACTAATTGTTTGGTTACTAGAAAAAATATAATTTCAAATATAATTAAATATAACTAACAATTTAGGTTGAATCGTGCAAAGCACGGGCATGAGACTAGTATTATTTTTCGTTATGTACAACATGTATAATTGGTCGTTTCGTCTCAAATCCGCGGAACTCTTAAAGTAAGTGTTTTAAAAACCCGCTTGGTCCATTGACACGGGATAACGAGAGGATAAGGGTCAAAGGTCGAACCAGGAGTCAACTAGGGGTCAACTCATGGTCACTAATTAACTATGTTTTTTACAAAATAATATATAAAAATACCAAAATTAATATTAAAAAAAATGGCTCAAAAATCGACTGAATCCGGATCAGATCACTGGTTCAGTAGTTGAACCAGTTAATTCGACAGATTTGAGGCCGATTCAAATGCTCCTCAGACTAAGGGACTCACTCAGACCGTAGACTGAATCCCGATTCAACCGATCGAACCGGGTGATCCGGTTCGGATTTTAAAATACTGCTTAAAGCTTAATGCATCCCCACAGTAGAAGCCGCTTGAATCCATGTAAAAGCAATGACAAAAACTATCTTAAACCGACTCAGAGACACATGTCAGCCTCCGAACAGCACCACGCAAAGCTTCAATATTAGTAGGAGTAGCGTGGCAATTTCATGAACTGAACGTGGCACTTGTATAAGCAATCAGGGGACATGCACGTTCATCTTTGAATTCCCTATACATTATTATATAAACAGCACTAGCAAGTTCTGATAATACATAACTAGCTTGATTGAGAATGGCGCATTTTCAGAATCAGTACGGTGCAGTTGAACGAATTCCCGGATATGATGAGGACACGAATCGCCAAGTAGACGAGTATGGCAACCCAGTTGTGCAAACAGATGCGTATGGCAACCCAGTTCATCACACTGCTGCCACCACCACCACCACAGGTATGCGGGGTCACGGTGGCGCACCTGCCGCTGGCACCGGTTTAGGTGGGGGGCTTCATGGCCTTCATCGTTCTGGAAGCTCGTCAAGCTCCAGCTCCGTAAGTTGTTTCATTGGACTTCCCATATATTGCATGTGATCGAAATACCTCATTTTATATGATATATTTAACATGTTTCAGATAACATATTTAATAATAATAATAATAATAATAATGATGGTACTTTTATATAAAAATCTCAATTTTATCATGCAGGATGATTTTAGGAAATGGTGAGTGATTGGGGCCAGTTAGATTATTAGATTATTTGATTTTGTGATAATGATATGATATTTATGATGTGCAAATATTCATGCAGTCTGAGGATGATGGGCAAGGTGGGAGGAGGAGGAAGAAGAAGGGATTAAAGGATAAGATAAAGGAGAAGCTGCCGGGTGTTGGACACAAAGACGAAAGCTCACAGATAAGCCCAACCACAACTCCTGGTGGTTATAATGTTACCGGGGAAGGGCTGCAGCTTCATCACCAGCAGCACCCCGAGAAGAAAGGAGTAGTGGAGAAGATCAAAGAGAAGCTTCCAAGACACCACCACCAGTAGGGGGGTCGAAACTTAATACAAAATACTTAAATAAGCCATATTTGTACTCGTGGGCTGGCCTTGTTCTCTGTGTATTCAGCTTTACTGTTGTATTATGTTTTGTATTTTTCCCTTTTATTAAGTAATTAGTTAGTGGACAGTACTTTGATGGTTGTATATAATATATGACGTTGTTTCGGATACTTGTGATATTTGGGTAATCTCAATTAGTTGATGAGAGTTGGTACAAATTGATTAGGTTAAAAAAAAAATACAAAATACAAATTGGGGCTTCCGATATGAGTCTCTCTCTCTCTTTTTTTTTTTTTTGAAATATGAAATTCATATAAATACACGATACAATTATATTAGCTTGAATACAATACTTAAAGAAAAATATAAGACTCAAGTCTAATCAGAATAATGTCTGAAAACATAAAATTCTATACATTATGTAGTCCCATTTGGATTCAATCTTTATTAGAATTCGGTCTGATTTCCAACCTCTCGATGTGAGTTGATGAATATAAATTTTATAATTAGAAGAGGAAAATACAATATATCAAAATACAACAATAAAATAGAATCATTGTTGGAAATTCTTGTAATATTCATTGAAGGATGGGTGTTTATGTCTTTTTGACATTAATCGCAATGATTGAGGTTGCAATCATTAGGAGGGTTGCATTCCACCCCCAGGAAAGGAAGAAGGTAGGTAAGTGAGCCGCTCAACGACTGGTTCCAAGCCAGCCATCCCCTATTCCTTTTCAGGGCGGTGTCAGCCTTCTCAGTCAGCTGGGTAAGATGCTTCAACTCCTTACTAGATGCCGGGTATGAACTAACTAGATTCCTCAGCAGGAACAACAGGGTTTCCTCCTGACTCCATCTTATTCATCCCTTATTCGTCAGCCCCTCACCGCTGAGTAAAAAGCTGCCTATTCTAAAGTCTGAAATGCCTTTGACTCTTCACCGATCGCCAAAGTCAGTCTTGCGGGCAAGCGGGTAAAGTCGTAGCGCCCATTTGGCACCCCTCCGTGCCTTATAAAAGAGGCATCAAGTCATCAACAAGACATACAACAGAAAATCCGTTTTAGTCAGTGTTTTCTTCTGGTTTTGAGAGAGAATTACTCATATTTTCCCAGTTCATATATTTGTTAAGGAGTGCTCCTTGGACAAGAAGGAACCAAGTTATCCTGGGAGAACATTGGTCAATTGCGAATCCGTAAAAGCAACTGTGACGGGGCCAATAAGTTCTTAAGGACAGAGAGAGATTTCGACTTGGATTCGTCATTACTTTTTCCATGTTTTTATTTATAGTTTCATGTTTTATGTTTAGGGTTTTGATAAGATTTATTGGTATTTTCCTGATTTGATTTGTTTATAGCATGTTGTTTTGATATTTAATGACACTATATGAACCACAATCATTACATAATAGACACCAATAAATCTATAAAAAAAAATATCTATTTCAGCATTCGATTTATCAGCCGAAGTCGTGCAAATCTTTTATTTTATTATTGTAAAATCAAATCCATACAAAAAACAAAAAAACCAATATAGATAAAATCTAATTGGATTTACAAACCACCACATATTATGGGAGAGCATCGGTCGGTTCGGTCGGTTAATCCTTAATTTTTTAACCGAATCGAAATTTTTCAGTTAAGTAAATGTGTAACCGATTTAACCATATTATCACACATAACCATTAACCAATTTAACCATTATATTTTGGTCGGTTTTGGTTAATTCGGTTATTAACCAGTCCAATAAATATAAATTCATCAACTCAACATTCAATAAAGTAATTTAACACAAATATAAATTCATATTCATCAAATTTAATATATAACCCAATATTATGAAATTTTGGGTTTCTTAATAGCCAATTATTTAATAATTTTCGGTTTTAACAACAATCGATCTATGAAATTTTGTTATTTACTTATTTAGGATTTTGAAGCATGTATATATTTCGATTAATCGGTCGGTTCGATTATACGAATCTTATAACTGTAACCGAACCGAATAACCGAAAAAGTTGAAAATTTTAACCGCAAAAACCGATTTAATCACAATAACCGAACCGTTATAAAAAAATGGTTTGAAATGGTTCGGTTAATCGGTTAAAACCGATTAATGCACACCCCTACCACATATGGGTGGAAACAAAAAAAAACGGAAAAAAAAATAAAAAATAAAGCAAAAGGACAGAGAGATAGAGAAGACGCACAGAGAAGGAAAATGAGAGGGAAGAAGAAAAAGATAAGAAAAGCAAAAAAAAAAAAAAAACAAAAGCAAAAAAGGGAAAAATGACAGGAACCAAATAGGAAGGAGATAGATAAGGGGTGCGCTCGATCTTGGGAGTGGAAGAATGAGGATCAGAAGAAGGCAAGACGGTGGAGGGTTTTCTTATTTGGACTAAAGAGGGAGGGTTGAAAGGGGTGGGGGCGTAGGGGGAAAATGGGGAGTTGTGAAGAGCTAGCCGCAGACCACAACTCATGGTGTGGCCGGCGGCTAGAGAAAGGGGCTGCTAGATCTAGGGTCTATTTAGTTGAGAGAGTTGAGCATATTTTTTTTCCTTTATGAATTCTTTAAAGCATTTTATAGCATCTATTTCTTTCTCCATGCGTACTTCTCTTCCAATTATGCAGCTCATGTTTCAAGAAAAATCTTCCCAATGGTGATGAATGAGCCCCTAGCGATTTACAATGTATCTTTTTTCTATCTTCTATATTCTATCTATTTGAAAGTTATTAGTTTGTGCTGACAAAGTATTATAGTTCTTTCTTGTTCAGGCTGCTTCTTTGAAGGGTTCTGACCACCACCAAGCCACAAGTGTCGGTTCTAGGCTGGATACTCAGCAGAAGAGATTAAACTTGGCAATTCTTCCTACCACCACTATTGGATCTTTCCCATAAACCATGGATCTCAAAAGAGTGCGTCGTAATTCAAGGCTTTGCAACGAACCAATCACAGTGAACTGATAAAGTGTAAAATCTCATAACAAATTTTTATATGAAAATGCTTTAATCGTGGAAAACCTTCCCCCGTGTCTAATTCATGAACGACATTATTGAAACCTTTCATTTCCACTGTTTAGAGATCTTCAGTTCCAAGTCACCATTTTGCCCTTTTTCTGTACTCTGGAATGGATGTACACTGTTAGTCATTCCGGAATGAAAGTACACTGGAGTGAATGAGATCACTCCAGAATGAAAGTACACCGGAGTGAATGACATCACTTCGGAATGGAAGTACACTGAAATGATGATCACTCCGGAATGAAAGTACACCGGAGTGGATGAGATCACTCTGGAATGAAAGTTCACCAGAGTTACTTACATCACTCCGGAAAGTAAGTTCACCGGAGTGACTGACATCACTCCAGAATAAAAGTACACTGAAGATAATGACATCACTCCGGTGTAATGAAAGTACATCGGAGTGAGTGACATCACTCCGATGTAAAGAAAGTACACCACAATGATGATCACCTCGGAATCAAAGTGCACCGAAGTCAGCGATATCACTCCGAAAGGGAAACACTCAGGAGTGATGATCACTCAGGAATGGAAATACACCAGAGTGATGATCACTCAGGAATGAAAATACACCAGAGTGAATGACATCACTCCGAATTGAAAATACACCGAAGTTATTGACATCACTCTAGAAAGCAAGGTCACCGGAGTGACTGACGTCACTTCGAATTAAAGCACACCAAAGTGAAGATCACTCCAGAATGGAAGTACACTGGAGAGATTGATATCACTTTGGAATGAAAGCACATCAGAATGATCATAACTCCGGAATGAAATATATCAGAATGACTTACATCACTCCAGAATGGAAGCACACCAAAGTGATGATCGTTCCAGAATGGAAACACATAAGAGTGAATGACATCACTCTGGAATGAAAGTACACCGAATTGACCGACATCACTAAAAAATGAAAGTATACCGGAGTAACTGGGATCACTCTGGAATGCAAGCACGTCGAAGTGACTACCATCACTCTGGAATACAAGCACACCAGAGTAACTGAAATCACTCCGGAATGCAAGCACACCGTAGTGATGATCACTCCGACATAGAAGTACACCGGAGTGACAGCATCACTCCGGTGAAAGTACACCGAAGTAACTAATATCACTTCGGAATGTAAGTACACCAAAGTGATGATTACTCCAGAAAAAAGGTACACCGAAGTGATTGACATTACTCCGGAATGGAAGTATATTGGAGGGACTGACATCACTCTGGAATTGATGTACAATAGTGTAACTTATATGAGCCCTGAATGAAAGTACAATGGAGTGACTGCCATCACTTTGAAATGGATGTACACCAGAGTGATAATTACTCTTGAAATTTTTGGGATGTCATAGTAAAATGTGATCCAACTCTTTTAATTTGTTTACAACGAATTAAAACAATAAATCAACTTCCCGATTTCACAAAAAATGGAAGAAAAATATTTATTTAAAACATTATCAAATTGAAAAGCAAACCAGAGTGATGATCACTCCGGAATGGAAGTACACCAGAGAGATTGACATCACTCCAGAATGAAAGCACACCCGAGTGATCATCACTTTGGAATGGAAGTATATCAGAGGGACTGACATCACTCCGGAATGAAAGTATATCGGAGAGACTGGCATCACTCCGAAATGGAAGAACACGGAATGACTGACATCACTCTGGAATGCAAGCACACCGGAGTGACTGACATCACTCCGATGAAAGTACATTGAAGTGACTGACATCTCTTCGGAATGGAAGTGCACCAGAGTGATAATCACTTCAGAAAGAAAGTACACCTAAGTGATTGACATCACTCTGTAATGGAAGTACACTATAGTGATGATCACTCTGAAAGGAAGTACACCAGAGAGACTGATATCACTCCGGAATGGAAGTACATCAGTATGACTGACATGAGCCCGAAATGAAAGTACACCAGAGTGACTGACATTACTCCGAAATGAATATATACTGGAGTGATAATTACTCTTGGAATTTTTGGGATGTCATGGTAAAATGTGATCCACCCCTTTCAGTTTGTTTACAATGAACTAAAATAATAAATCATCTTCCCGATTTCACAAAAAAAAAAAGATTTATATAAAATATTATTAAATTGATTTTTTTTTTTTTTATTGAAATATAGCAAACACGTGTCTTACATGTGCTACCATTATTCTATGGTCATAAATTTGAGTGCTGGACCCAACATTTATGTATTACTTGCTGTCTTCCTAGTGTTGAAGACAAAAATGCAACTATGATGATACCCTCTCGAGGGAAGGAGTAATAAATCTCACAAAAAAATCACGCAAGAGGATTCGAGTACAAGGCATTAGCAATCGTATTCTCTAGTAACACACAGCCATATATGGTACATCTCCTGGAGACAGCAATTGTGTTTTGTGCGATTAACGGAACTGGGTTTCTCAAGTATAATAAGT